>PVJA010006589.1:0-52073 GCA_004027025.1 Myocastor coypus | reverse complement strand
GCTCTGTGGTTCCACACGAGGCTTCATGCTTCCTTGGAGCACCTGCCTCCACCCAGATCTACCATGCAGATCCCATCAACCAGTCCTAGAGACAGAAGCAACATGGGTATTCATGGTGAGGAAGTTGCCCTACCCGAGGGACTCATCCAAATTGAGGAAAACCTCACCCTTGCCTTCTAGGTGGGATTCTCCAGCTAGGGACAAAGGCCAGCAGGAAAAGTCACTGCAGACCTCACTTCGGCCAGTGCTCTGGATTCTCACACTTAGACAGCTCCAACTTCTGTGCCACTCCACTGTGACTATAGCTGGCTCTCTCTCCACTGCTTTAACTTCAGTAAGTCTGTCCTGAAACAGACTACTTCTGGCTGTGATTTACTGCTGCATGGTCCTAAATTCCCTGGCCTTCTATGCCCAGTCATCTGTCTCTAGGCCTGTGCTAGTGACTCTGTACTCTGTAGCAGTGTTCTAGTTTCACCCCCAAGTGACTGTGAGTCCCAGGAGCATGGAACAGGATTTCACAATAGCCGCCCCTTAGGCGCTGAAGCACCAAGGCCTGGGTTCTGCACACAGCAAAGGTTTAACCCAGTCTTCTGGTCACTTTCTGGTGTAACATGGGGAAAGAAAGCTCTGAGATGAATACGACTTACTTCTCTTTAGAGCCCTAAGGGCAGCTGAGAAGTCTTCAGAGCTTCAGATTTCACTTCAAGGACCAATGTGAACTAGGCACTGACTCCTTCTGAGGATATCCGGGGTAGTGGCAAGCTTGAACACTAAGTCATCCAGTCCTTGGTGGCTTGAGCTGAGCCAGAAGAACAGAGGAGGAGGAAGCGTGCCAACACGATGGTTTGGCAATGCAACCTGACTCCAAGCTGGGGCTGGGCTGTCTCCCTGGGTCCTGGCCAAAATGACAACAAATCCAATTGTGCTGGTGCTTGCTAAGGTGCCCTTGCCGATCCTGGCTGCTAGACCTCCGCACGATGGCGGTTTATACACATCAGCACATGTCGTCCAGGAGGTAGAAGAGCCTGGGGAAAGGGCGAAGCTTTCAAGTCAGACATCCTGAGCTATGAACCCAGAAAAAGCTTTGAAGACATGCCAGAGACGATCTGAGTGCAACACCATGTTCTAGGCAAAGCACGGAGGATACCACAAGGAGTAAGACTCAGCTGCATCCTTGTGGAACTCAGATCTTGCAGAATGAATCAGGAGGAAAAGTAGGCTGCTCGACACAAAAGGAGGAATGCCAGGATGGGCCATTCACTTAGCCCTAACCTTGTGACATTAAAGGAGACATATTATATGTGCAGATTCTTTCCATTTCCTAAACCTGTTTTTTCATCTGTAACAGTGGAATGAAATAAGGACTGTATCATAGGGTTCTGTGGAGACCAGATGTGTTACCTACGTAAAGTGCTTACCTTTTCTGTTTTTGATACTAGGAGTTGAACTCAGGACCTTCTGTTTGCCAGGCTAGTGCATGTGCTACTGAGTTGTATCTCTGGCAAATGGCTTATTTTTACTTTCCTATAAAATAAATGCTTCTTTTTTTTAAAAAAAAAATTTTGTTTATTTATTTATTTTTTTCTTGTTTCAGAACTTTTGTTTTTTTATTCATTTTTATGGCTGGCTCAGCCTGCCCTGAGGGCAGGGCTGGCGCAGCATGTGGTGCCGGGGATCGAACTGCGGTCCCTGCAGCTGCCTAAGCTTTCCTAAGCAGGCGCTTTAGACCACTGAGCCATCCTGCCAGGCCCCATGCTTCTCCTTCTTTTAACAACAAGACAATTAGATGTTATGCACTGATTTAATTGATACCTGCCTTTTTTCTCATGTATGTGTTTTCAACCCTGACATATCTGGAGTCTCTAATCCACAGTTATTTCTTTACTGGAGATCGGGAAGATGGCCAGGTCGTTTACTGCTCAAAGGACACCAGGGTAAACTAGAGGTACCATTTAGGGAAATACGAGATTAACAGTCACTGCATCCATTGTCCACAAGTCCATTTCAGGGTCGAGATAGGCAGCCATCACCGTGTTTGTCCTCCCTGCATCACACTGGAGGGTCCCACTAGCTTGAGAACAGCCTAAACCAAAACCCAGGCCTGGCCACAAGGGAGCACTCACAGTCGCTGCATCATGCACTCCTAAGTCATGGGGCTCAGCCCGAAACCACCAAAGAGGCTCACATTCCGCCACCTGCGTCTGTCATCACTACTGTCACACTGAAGACCAGTTAGCTACTAGAAACCAGTCAGCTTTTCAGCCTCTGCCATGTCTCCCCTTACCTCAGGTGTCCCAAGCTGTAGAAGCGGGACTCCCCATCGGTGGAGCGCACCACCTGCAGCGTGAACATGGGCTGCAGCTGCCTGAGTTCCAGCAGGACGATGGCCAGGTAGTGGATGAAGAGGAGGGCATCCACGAGGGAGACTGCATATTGCACGATGCCCTGGTAATTTCGGTCCCGAGAGTCCAAAATGCGGACTCCGTAAAACAGCCAATAGGAAACCACAAAAAGAAAGATGAGGACCAGTAAGATGGCACGGAACACAAACACCCGTGGCATGTCTGCTCTCTGCTTCCTGAAGAAAAGCGCCCAGGTCCCAATGAGTAGAATGAGCAGTTTGAATGACACAGAAATAAAAAGTCCCTCGCAAATGGTGCCACAAGGCTCCAGCTCATCTCTCCACAGGATCGGGGGCAACAGGATGAAGGCAATGGGGGTGAGAAAAACTAGAAGTCCGAGGAATGCGGCAACAGTGAGCCCCAGGTAGCGCTTGCAGTCCAGCCCCACGCTGTCCTCCATGTCCTTGCTGATCCTGGCAATGTCCTCCTGAGATATGCTGTGCTCTGAGGTGCCCGTGATGGCCGTGGTGGTCTCTCCCCAGTTGTCATCCTGACGCGAGAGGGGACAACAAACCATGAGAAACTGGTCACTTGAAAAAGACACAATGTACACCAGGACCCGCTGATCCCGTTTACCTAATTCTACATATTGTTCTTTTGTAAGAATGGGAGCTAAATTGATTTTTAATCTAGGATTTTTTTTTTTAAAGCTTTTAACAGTTTCCACGGAAACGCTTAAAGTATATCACATATGTACTTTTCAAACATAGAAAATATAACTGAGCCTTTGTATCTGCTCCGATGGCTCACTAACAAAACATTGGTTAGAATCCTGCGTTCAAAAGTCCTGTGCAGCTCGAGGCCTGTGGCTGTTGCTTTATGAGAGGCATCCAGTGGTCAGGTTCATCTTCTGAGAGCTCACCTACTGAAGAAACCCTGCTGTGTTTCCCTCCACATCCACATGCAGTCCTGGAGGCTTACAAAGTCCAGATTCTGCAAGTGGGGACCAACTCTACCCCACCACATATCTCCATAAAGCAAAGAGCACAGAAAGGGAACTTACTTCACCACAGGAATCCAAGCTCACCTGCAGCTGGCACAGAAACTATTTTTAAATACATAACACTTGCAAGCCTCACTTAAAAGCAGCACTATGACATTTCTCACTGACCAAATGAAGCAAATTCAAGCACCTAATTATGGCCAGAAAAGCTCAAAAATTCTTTTCAAAACATATGCTTTCATGTCAAATTAAACATCCAGGACACACAAATAAGTAGGATTGTTAGAATGTACATTCGCTGTCTTGCGTTCTCTCGGTTTTTAAACTTATAGGTAGCTGCTAGTCAGAGCAACTTATCTGTTCCTGCAAAAAGATCCAGTTGCTAGGAACTGTAAATATATTTGCTATATCACTGGCAACTGTGATTCCAATCCAGGGGACAACACAGCAAGCAACGCAATGTGGGTTTTGACTCAAGAGTTTCAGGGAGATGATTTAACTCTGAAAGCACCAGATGTAGCAGTGATAAGAGGGGAAATAAGGCTAGCAACTTAAGGGAAATACAGTTTACCAGTGGAATCTGTAAAGGAAGATATCTCAGCATGGAACAAGACCAAATCTGCCAATGATAAAAATAAGCTTTCATGATTTATGCAATGTAGAAGAGGATATGGTTAAGAAGTGGCAGTGATGGTAAAGTTGTCAACCTACAAACAAAAGCTCTTCAATGTGGGAAGTTAGAACTACCACCTACTACAACAGAAATTACGGCAGACAATGGCCAGATGCAGCCAGGACTCCTAGACGGTGCTGGAGAAGCACAGGACAGTTCAATACCCCTTGAGAACCAACTACACACTTCAACTCTGCTCCCATATTTCACCCCTGGGCTTTGCCCAAAAATAATGAAAACATATGTTCACAAAATATTTGCAAAAGAATGAGTGCTCTTAACGGCTTTATTTATGACAGCCAAAATTATACAACTCAAATGTCTACCTCATTAGAAGCCTGGATAACAAATTGTGGTACATTTGTACAATAGATTAGTATTCAGCAACAATAAAAACAAACCAACTGCCTAAACATACCCAAATCTAGATGCTAAAATCATTATGCTGAATGGGGGAAAACATCATATGATTCCAATTATATTAAAGTCTAAATCAGACAAAACTAATCTACAGAAGTAGAAAGAAAAACAGTGGTTGCCTTGAAGAGGTAGGGATGGAGGTAGGGATTGACTTGCAAGAGACTACAAGCGTTTTTGTGGTGAGGAGTGTGGGTTACAATTCATCAAAGGTTTCTTTAAGATCTGTTTTGCTTCTCTCTGTGTAAATTCACAGCATTTTTTTTTTAAAGAGAGAGGCCAGCATGGGAAAAAAAAAAAAAAACCCACCAATTCAAAGCTATACAACTTGCTTTAATAAAAGGTCAATTCACATGCCATAGAAAATAGTTCACTTTGTAACACTCAGTGAAGAGCAACACTGGCTTCCATATTTGTGTTAGGCCTTGTATTTAGTTGCTTATCAATGCTAAAAAGTTATCACTATTGCCTTGTGTCCCTCTCATTACCTGTTGCTCCCTAAGCTGCTCATCTTTTTTCCTGGGCAAGAGTTACTAAGTCCCCTGACCATTTTAAGAATCTGTGCACATGTGTGTCTTTAAAAAGGGCCAACAGAGTGCCTGCCTGGCAAATGCAAGGTTGTGAGTTTGAACCCCGGTCCCACAAAACAGCCGATAGAAAAAGCATTATGTCAAGGTTGAGGCTTTCAGAACAGAAAGGATCTGAAAATCTAATCCTCTAGATTTTCAGTGAAGAAGCTTAAGGGGATGTAATAGGACACAGTAACAGCTGCTGAAAAACACAACCTCAAAGTCCTTTTTCTATGACAGCATTCTGTTGCAAACTCTAATGGCTTCCAGTAAGTGCACAGTATAGAGAAACTGCAAAGAAAGCAATGTCCTTACAGGGGAATATGAATATGTAGGAACCCACTTCTAGGAGAAAACTGACCCTTACACTACTTAAGTATGGTCCAAATACAAGATTGGACTTGCTTTTCCACCCATCCATCATCTATGCAGACATCTATCCATGCTCTCAGAGCCAGGACAAGTGGTAGAGGCATCTGCTCCTCACTGCTCAGGCCCAGCTTTAACCCACGTCCACATTTCAGAGACCTAAGAGCACCTTGTATGCTCTGAGGAACTATAGGTTCAGTCCATCTATGGGATTATATGTGTGCATTTGTGTGGATCTACAAGAGTGTACAGACACATGCTTATCTAGATTCCATCTTTACAGCTGTGTACGCAAATACAGCTTCTGTTTACATGAAGCAAGACTGAGCCTGTATGTACTTCGGGATACACAGAGGGTGTGCAAACATGCTTTGGAGTATAAGTCAGATATTTATTTAAATCAACTGGGTGCCAGACAGAAGAAACCTAGAGAAGGACCCACACACTGATAATTGTTTCAAAACTGGGTGATGTCATGTAAAATCCTAACACCTCAAGGTTTGCGGGAACCAGGAACATCAAGGCCTTGCATTCGTGAGTGGCAGGAAGCACCTGGAATCCAGGAGCCCACCCCGTGGCACAGGCCACTCACTGTCCCCTCTGCCATAGCTCCTCTGCTCTGGTCCCTGGCCTTGCACTGGGGTCCTGCACAGGTCCCCAATCACCCCATGGCTTGCTTGATACATTGCTGCCCCTTCTCTTTGAGCTGAGGGGTTATCTTGTTCATTCATGTTTCCATATCAGACATTTGAGTGCCCAGACACTGGTTTGTTTGCTTATTTATTTTTGCAGAACTAGGGATTGAACTCAGGCCCTTGCGCTTGCCAAGTACGTGCTTATTCTACTCAGCTATCTCCCCAATCCCCAACACTGGTCTATTTCATGTATTTAGCAACACATCTGGGTGTCCTAGCTTCCTTTCTCAACACTACTTAGGCTTTCTGTTTCATTTTGAAAGCCAGCTGTGCTGGCTTCTTTTCAACATCATCCGAAGCAGACCAGCCAATCACTCTTCAGAATAATCCCCTGGCTGCCCAATGGCAAGACAGGCTGCTCTTAGACCAACAAGAAACCACAGGACATAGATAAACTAATTAATGTGCTGGAAAAATAAAGAAAAAAACCCAAGAGAACTTATTGCAACAAGACTTAGAAAAATATTTATGGAAGGGAGACTGCGCCAAGTGGTACTGTGCTTACACACTGCCTTTGATCCTTACCTGAACCTCCTCAGTCCTCGTAGAATCGTTTGCCAACAGGGGCTCTCCAGTGGGAGCTTGAATGGTGACTGACTTTTCTGACCCTCTGCCATCTTTATTCCGGGGTGATTTATGTCTCTCTCTAGTTCTCTCCCTGAAAAGATAAATGATAATCAGCTATCAAATTTATGACATGTAAATTAACCATCTGATTCATCAAAATATAAATCTCTTTTTAAATTTAAGAAAGCACCACACTTCAACTCTACATATGCATACGTGCATGGGTAGATGCGTGCGGGTGCACACACACACACACACACACACACACACACACACACACACACACACCATACCCCTCATTTAGCCATGCACGGAGCAAACTGATCTTTACTTATTTTCTTTCTGCATTCCACAACCTCAAAAAAAGGCTATCACTTTGCTTCAACATTGATCAGATTTTTCTTCAGAGCATAAAATGGTAATCTCAAGCTTTTCTGGATGAGGAACATTTTAATATAATAATTACTCACTTGATCTGAGTAACTTGCCTAAGCTAATTTTCTAGGGCTTTTTTTTTTTTTTTTTTTTTTTTTTTTAAGGACACCAGCACAGAATATCTAAGCTTTGGTCTGTACAAAAAAAAATCTGGGACACTGTCACCCTATCTTTTGTTCTTTTCAACAAGAAGAAAGGAAACTAAAGTAGGACAGAAAAATCATTTGCTTCTCATTCTTACAAACTCAAAACTAAAAGTTATTCCCATAGGTTCCAGCTGAACTCAAAGACACTCATGGGAACAAAGTCATGACAAATGACACCAAGAGGTGAGAAGGGTGTGTGTGTGTGCATGTGTGTTCAGGCCTCCTAAGGAAAGCAGATTGCTGCGTACTTTTATCCCAGATGAACTTTCTGGGTCATCTTCCAGGGTAACAGGGAGACCACACTACCATGGGTCAATCTGGAAATTACAGAACTAACCAATCACTGTGGCCAAGCCCAGAGGTCACAACCGGATCAATAACCACTTCTGGAAACTGGCAGTCTAGTCTCCAGATGCCTTGGTGAATCCAGGAGTCCCTCGGCGGAGGACAGCCAGTAAGTCCCCTCAGTCAGCCATCCCACTGGCCAGTCGCCAACAGTCTCTCTTTCTAAACTATCCACTCTCTCTCCTTCCTGCTCCCAGGAAAGAGAGAATCATGAATGTAGTTTTGGCAGACCAGCAGTGAGATCGCAAGCTGCCCCACTCCCTGAGTGACGTCACACGGGTCATTCAGCCTCTGAAACGTCAGCTTCTAGCTTCTTCCTGTGGGATATGGGAACTGAGGACGCTGCACAGACCACGGACACGCCGCCGGTGTGGGACGTGAAGCAGGTGCACTAACACAGTAGCCAAGATCATGAGGTTACTGTTAGCTAATGGCAAAAATGGTGTCTTGACTTTGGGAAGCAGAGTGTTACCCTGGAGAAAGAGATATATACCTAGATCCACGCTCACATCATCAGGCCTCCTTCCACTCCATACACCGATCTCCTATTAACCTACTACCTAGCAGTATCAACAAGAAACTACAGCAAAAGCCTGCCACATGTAGGTTTCTTGTCCAATGTCTACTTTATCACCATCTCCCTAGGATAAGCCTGGCATGACTTCTTCAAAGATCCAACAGGCTCCTGTGGCTGCAGAGAGTCTTTCTGTGACAAGAATTGCAGCTCTACACCATAACTAGAAGTAGTTTCTGCCAATCCTAGAGTTTTGTTTTAACCAAATAACTAGAGAAACAGTCAAGCAGAGAATCTTTGCCATTTATCAGAGATGCATCTAACAGAATAACCATCATTCTAATTTACAGAGTTCTGTGTTAAGTGCTTTACTATGGGAGTTTCATGAAGTCCTAACAAGCTTTTGGCACCATTATCACTGCTCCATTTTACAGAAGAGGAAACTGAGGCTCACAGAGTTTTGGTAGCTTCTCCACGTTGTAATAAGTAGCAGAGCTGGACCTGAATCCAGGTCTGCTGCCATTACTTCCTTTCAAACTCACTGTTTCAAAGTACCGGAAGAATTTATAGCATAGCTATTCCTCTAGCTCACCCTCACACTGACACTTGTCCTACTGCTAGAGCTATGAAAGTGCCCTCCGGGCCCGACAGTACTAGGAGTCACAGCTGGACAGTGACCTCAGGTAGCACAAAACCTCGAGCCTGGCATTCTGAGTATCCAGCATGATCACTTCCAAGGGTATTCCCTACCAGAAGCAGCAAAGGTGTGGGAGTGATTTCCCAGGCCTTCAGGTGCAAAATGGATGTTAGACCAGGGCCAGAACTGCTGTCACCAAAGCCCACCAGCCTTAGACGCACAGCCCTCTTCTGTCTCATTTCTACTTTCCCTTCTGCTCTCCCAGTTGTCACTCGTGACCATTGGCCAAGTCACATGTGTACCTCGCCCACCTCTCTAGTCCCAAGCCCACAGGTCAAGTCCTGTGGCAGCATGAATTCCACTGGAAATCAGGACCTTTCACTGAATAGCAGTTCCTGGATCCCAAACAACATCAGGCGGAAGGTGATAGGGAGCCGCCCAGGGCTGGAACCTCCCTGCACTGGCTCCAGCTGCCACCCCAGCCATCCAGCCCAGCTCTTAAGGGGCCCAAAGCAGCAGAGGCACAATAGCTTTCCCACCAGATAAGAAGCTCTGACCTGATAAGCTGAGGAAGGTTTCCCATTCTCCAGAGCCTGAAATCCTAAACCAGTGCTTCTCAAAATGCAGTGTGAGGAAAACCACCCTGGGTACAGATTTGAGGGCAGATTGCTTGGTGCCACGTTCCAAGGATTTGTCTGGAAAGGAGACAGGAGGAAGCCTACACTTCTCACCAGCACCCAAATGATAGCATGCAGGTTGTCTAGGACATTGTCCTTACAGTCTCCTGAGGAGAGCTGCTGGCGTGATGGGCTAGGTTCTGCCTAGGAGTGAGAGACCCATGCCTACCAGGGACTCAACCTCGGAAGCCATGCATATGTGTTCAGCCACATAACACTGCACAACACAGTGATCTGTGATGAACACAGGAGCTCAGAGGCGTAAGCACCTGCCTGCCAAGCGTAAGGTCGTAGGAAGTGGATGGACAACACTGCGCAGTTTTGATCACAGCTGCCCAGGGCTGAGAACCTTCTACATGCACCAAATGGGAGAAAACATAGACTAAGTCTGACCATCTGGGCACCAGCATGGGGCCACGTGGGCTTCTCCTCGTCCTACTCTTGCTGTGGAAGGAGCGAGGCCTACCGGAGAGCTCTAACCGAAAACGCTGCTCCTCCGGGACTTCAGAGAGCTCCAACCCAATAAACCTGTCCACCTGGTGCTCTCTGGCAGAGCAAGTCAGGGTGCACCCACCTCACCGTAGTATGGACCCAAATGCTCATGCCCAGAGCCCCAGATGTCACTCAAAAGACCACCCGTAGTTGCCAACTTTCCTCTGAAGGAGGGATGAGGGCTCCCCATAGGTGAAGACGAATGGTCCATGTGTCTACACATCCAGAAACAGATGGCCTGAGGGTAAAGAGTCTGCTCATAAATGGGGCTTAAGGACCACAGGCCCCTTGGCACATTTTGCCCATTTTGCCCCACACATACAATCGCCAAGTGCCTTTGCGGGGCAGCTGTGTTCCCCTTTGGGGACCTATGGAGCTCTATCTCTGATCTGCGCCATTCAGGCACCATCTACCCAGCAAAGAAAAAAGCCTATCTGTGTGTGAGTCTGCACATGTGTACAGGGAGAGCAAGAGACAGTGTCCAGGAAGACCCTGAGCGTGTGTGTGTAAATGCATCCATGTAGGCAATTCCAGAACTGAGCTCACTGGTGACACTGTCACCCACTCACCCCAGCCAGAGTCCTCCGATTGCCATGCTGCTCTCATGGTCAGCGTTTCCTGAGAGATTATGTAGTACTGCTCTGGTTGTGCATCTATTTCTATTTAGGGAAAGCTGGCCCCACCGGTTACTCCTCCTTTTCCTTCTCTACCGCCACCCGCCCCCACTACCTGTCCTCTTCAGCTGACTTATCAGGCCTGGCTGGCTGTTTCCTGTCTGCATTGACTAAGGTGGGAGGGCTAGTTGTTACACTTCATGTCCCCTTCAAAAGGGGAACTTTTTTTTTTTTTTGCTTGTGGTACCAGGGATTGAACTCAGGACCTTGTACTTGCCGGGCAGGTGCTTATGACCCTGAGCTATATCTCAGGCCCAAAAAGGGGCATTTCCTTTGCAGGGGATGAACAATCCTGAATCCTACCCAGGATGCAACTGTCTGCATCTGCTAAGGTTACAATTTCAGGCAGCAGTGTTCCTCCTTGTGGCTTGGTGTTACCTCCTGTGAAATGGGACTAGGACCTCTCACTGAGGAGAGAAGATATTGAGTGTGAAGAGTGTAACAGGTACCCCCAAAGCAGTCTTTAACATCACTGGCAGCTGCTGTATTAAGCTACAGGTGACTTGTACTCTAAGCTCACAGGTCAGGCAGCATCAGTTACAGTCTGAAACACTTTCCCAGCAAGTTGGCTGGATACTCTACTGAAACTGGGAACATCCTAAAACCAGGCCATCAACCTCTTTGATAGAAAAGCAGTGCTGGCTGTCAGCTTGGAAGCTGGCCAGTCCTCCCAGATAACCGTGGTGTCAGCAGGCAGGCTGAGTGGGGCGATCTCTATTGTTCCACTCTGAGCTGGAATGGTACTGCAGTTACTGTATGGTAGGTAAGGCCCTTCCCCTTGCTTTCTCTTCATTCAAATTCCCAGCAAAGGGGAATTCCTTGGAGTGGCTCTCCTGGAAAGCCACCAATGCCCTGGGTTGTGTTCTGGGCCTGTCCTGAGCCTGTGCAATGAAGTGTTGACACCCAACATTCTTGTGCTGGACCAAGCAACCCACAGCACACACTGGGCCTCCAGGGGACCTGTTGGCCACCATGGTTGGTGGCACTGCTTCAGCAGCAAGCACACAATGCATCTCCAAGTCCCTAAGGCATATGTCTCACTCTCAGAGCTTCTTTAGAGCAGGTATTTGGTAACATAGCTTCATTGATTAACATTGGCTTGCATTGACATCTGCTGAGAGCTTTCTACAGGGACCCACGAGGGCACTAAGAGTTCTGTGTGTTGTTTTGATACAGTTGTAGTCTTGTAAAGTTCCCATTACAACACCAGAGTATCAATTTCTGGTGGTTGCAAGAGGTCCAAGGCAACAGCCAAGAGTAGCCAGGGGCCCTCAAGTGTGGAGGTCAGGACTGGAGTGCAGACCAAGGGGGCCAGTGCAGCTCCTTGGAGCCCACAAGCTGCTCTCCCCAATCATCCCAAGCACCAAGAGTCCCAGATTCTTCCTTCCATCCTAGTGGCATAGGAGAGGGAAGCCTGGCCAGTGGACATGGGAGTTGCTTTTGCTAGTTACAGTTAAAGAGTTGACATTTTAGAATAGCCACTTCTGATATTTCATGCCTAATGTGTAAATTCACCCAATGGCTGAAATCTATAATTGAAGTTTTATGGTCATGCTATTTCTGCTCTCAGGATCTTGGTTCTGACTGTCCTCTCTCTGCAGAGCCCCTGCCCTCACCTGCTGCCCAGTGCTGGGCATCCTGTACCTCCTCTGCTGATGGCAAAGGCCACCCAGGGCACCAGCACAAGGACATAGACTTTTATGATTACAGAAATGCATGAAAATTTAGAAAAGAATGTAAGTTAAGGCCCATAATCCCTACACTCAGAGACAGGCATGCTCAGTACATTAACATTTTTCTTTTTTTAAAAAAAAATTTCATTTAGTAACAGGGTCTGCAGGGTCTCACTGCAATGAACAGACTTACAGTGATTCTCCTACTTTCAGCCTCCCAAAAGCTTGGATTATAGGCATATGCTACCATGCCCAGTCTCAACTGCCATGTCAGCATGTCCTGGGGGCATCAATGGCATGGCATGCAGAACCAGGGATCAAACTCTGTTCCCTGCATTTGCCTGAACAGACACTTTAATCTGCTGAGTTATCTGGCTGGCTCTATTATATAGATAGATAGATAGATAGATAGATAGATAGATAGATAGATAGATATAGCTAGATAGACAGACAGACATAGAGATATAGTTTTGAGTCTCATTTTTAAAATGCCATGGGCACATAAATGTTTTCTTGCTATCACACAGCCCATGAAACTTGCTTTCTACTCCTGCTTCACTCGTTATCTTTTTTTTATTTCCATGTGGGTAAAAGTGTTCATTCTATTATTTTTATTCATTTTCTTAAGAATTCACCAAATAACTCTCTAAAGGCAAACAACTACAGCCAGACAGGCATAAATGACAGGTCCCCCAGTCACTGCAGAGCCTCCTGCCTGGAGCTGCCTGCTCCTGCAGCTTGCAGAACCGACCTCCAGACCTCCTCCTATGTGCGCACACTCGTGCAGGCTCAAGGACCAGGGAGCCAGTTAGACCTACACATCGTAGCATGGCTTTAGGACAGCAGAGGCTTCCTCTGCACTCAGCTTCTCTTATGGCGGGAGATTGTTTGGCAAGGGAAACGGACACCACTTCAGTCACCTTTCCCACTCTACTTCTCAGCTGTGGTCCCAAGGCTGGGAGCACTGGTGGCTTTACACATGATGCCTAAGTTGGTGACCGCCTACAATGTACTCTGTTAAATGCTTTACACGCATAACTTCACTTAATTCTCTCTACAACCCTGTAGGGAGGGATCCCTGTACCCATTTTATAGAGGAGGAGACCAGATTACGTGACAACATCGCAGCATTGCTCCCTGCATCCTGAGCTGGTGCCAGCCCCCACTCATGCATCCTACCACCCATTTCTCCACCCAGCAAACAAGTTAGTAACAGCAGGCCCTTCCATTACTAGTGTGGACCTGTTCAATTTGCAGAGCATGGGGAAATTGGCCCCATCACCCAGGCAGTGCTTTCAAAACCCAAGCTGTTCACTTGGAAGACCAAAGAGAAGACAAGCGCCGGGGCAATCCTACTGGTTTACGTGCAAAGCTCACGGCAAATACAAAATGGACAATGAGTCAGCAGCTTTGCTGAATGGCAGCAAATGAACACTTGCTTTTTAACCCTCCTTTACATTGCTGGCCCAGCTTTGGGAGAACTGACATCTGAAGGGCTCTTAGAAACTAACAACATTTCCACTGCAGGAGGAAACTTTAATTTAAAACTAATTGTGAGGAATTAAGGTCATCAACTGTAATGGTGGCTATAAAATGTAAATTGCGAGTATAGTTACTCCAGACTCCAGCCAGCCAGAGCTTGCTGGCTCTCACAGCTTTGTCTCCCAGGCACCTTGGGTGGAACTGCCAGCATCAACAGCACTGCAAGAGGCCTGGGCCTTGAAAGCCCCACCAACCTGCAGATTTCCCAAATGCAAAGCAGAACAATCAATGGCTTACATACCCTTGTCTGTGAGATTTTTTTGAATGGCTTGAATAGTATGAATATCCAGAGTATGTGGATTCGGTATCCATAGCAATGGAGAGTTGTATCTTGAAGGAGCAGGCGCTGTTTCTCCCTGGAGGTAGACAATTTCACCTAGGAGCTTCTAAAGCCTCAAGGAGTCCGAATCAGAAGAGGACCTACTCATCAACAGGAGCAATTCTGAGAAAAAGGGAAAAAACAGAGCTCAATCTCCAAAGCCAGTCTAATCCGGTAAGACAGCAGCTGCCTCTGCTAAGCAGCCACCCGCTCTTGGGGGTCTTTGTTATGGAATGGGGGTGGAGGGGGGCTTGGGAGAAGCACCAATGTGTGACTGCTCAACTCAGACAGGAACAGGCTTCCCAAGCATGGGGTGACAGCCTGGGTGTTGGGCACAGCAGGAAGAAAAGGGGTGCTGGGGGAAGCTGGGCTCCCATCCATTCCCAGCCTCGGACCTCACCAACTCTGGCCTCAGGAAGTGGCTTCCACACTAGCTACCCCAGACTGATTGCTCAGCCCCCTCGGTGCCCTCACTGCCAGCCTGCTGGTTATAGAAACAATGCCCAGGGAAGGCGTTCTGAGGAATTTGACCATTATGAAAAGTAAAAAAGAACATTCTAGTTCTTTTAACTCAAGAATCCAAAGTCCTAAGAATTTATCTTAGAGACGTTTCAAGAAAATTATTGCCCAACCGTCAATAATAATAATAATAATAATAATAATAGCTACAAAAGTATCAGTATCCTAAAACAAAGGGATAGGCAGGCCAAACATGGTTCTTCCATCCAGAGAAAAGTCACGTATCTATATAAAATGATAATTAGAAAGAACAGAGATACTTAGGATAGGATGAACTGCAAGGTACATTGCTGATACACACTGACTTTACATTACCTCCATTCATATCAAATGACTTACGGAGGGGCAAGGGCTCCAAGCGGACGTCACACACAAAAGTAGGAGATTTATTAGTTGCAAGGTTCTTGGGTCCTTTCCCACACTTTCATTAGATACTGCTTTGCAATAAAACTAAATTGGAAACATTTCCAAACACATTCCTGGGCCCCGTCTCCCCAAGCTAGCTCTTCACTTCTAGAAAACAGATCTGAAGCTCTGTGCCCCCACGCTCCCCTCACCCGGAGCCTGGTTTCCACCCATGCGGGTTCCTTCTCCCAAGAAGCTGAACTGCAAACACACCTGGGAGATAAGTGTGAAGAAATCACAAAGGCCCTGCAAACGCCTCAGCCTCAGCCCCGCCCCACTGTGAGGAGGCCCAGGCGCCCAGGCGCCCAGACTCCCAGGCCCCAGCAAGCACCATGGCTATGGAGAATCAGGCAGGCTGGGGAGCTGCACACCAGCACAGCCGCAGAGCTTCAGCTTCAAAGCGCAGTTCTTTCACAGCTGCAGTGGCAGCCCACAGGTAGCCTCCCTTAGCCCATGCCCGAGCCCAGGGCCCGCAATGAAGAAGCCTGGGCTTTAGCTCTGGTTCAGCAACCAGATCTCACAACCCGAGATCTGCCACTGGCCTCTTGGGCCTACATCCTCTCCTTTGTTAAACCAGCTGCCAGCCCCACACGGTGAATGCAAAGATACTAGCAGACACAGAGTTTCAAGGGGGGCTCCAACCCCAGACTCCCTCGTTCCTGAGCTCTGATTAAACCTCACTAAACCTGCACCTCCAAACCAGGATTGTCAGGACTGCAACAGAGAGCATATGAGCTAAAGCAGAGTAACAGTGCCTACCGCGTGCTCGACATGCACTGTGTAAGGACAGTGGGTAGCCATTCCTACTCCAAAGCTCCACATTTGCCTTATCTTATAGATGGTCGAAAAGCTAGGAAAGCAGCAGGGCAGTGAGCACCAGGCTCACCAGGGGCCAACCTAAGCTTCTGGTCACCCCAAGGCCACCCTAATCAGGCTGGTGGTGCAGGCCACTGCCTCCTACCTAGCTGTGTATATGAGCAAGGCAATTTCCTACCCCTTGAAAAGACAACAAGACATCCTATACTGAGAAGGTGACTATAAAGATTGAATGCCAAACACGCAGGCAGGCATTTTTTAAAATATTAGTTTGCTCCTGGACTGACCTCCACGTTCCAGAAAGGCTTGCGAGCCGGCTGGCCTTCTCTCCCTGAGCTCCGTCTCCCAGCATTTCCACTAGCAACTTCAACACACTTTCAGCACCTTCAGTCTCACCTCCTTTCTGCTCTGGGCATTGCTGCTTTTTGCACTAGCTTCAGACCTAGCAGGCTCCAACTTCAGGAGGCACAGCCAAGATGTGCAGCCAGTGTGAACTAGGACTCGCCCCTGGGAGCGCCTGGCCCTGCTCTCTGCTGACCTGCAAGCTCTAGGGTTTGGCTCTTTCCCCCAGAAAACCGGCCTTGCTTTACTAGATCCACCACTGACCCTCCATAACCCTGGCTCTGAGTGTGCCTCCCAATCCATAACCTGAATCCCTGTTCCATCCCTAGCTCTTGCTATCTGTCACTAAACAGTGAGAGATGACTCAGAGGCAGACAGCCCAGGCCCTGCACACCACCACTGATCCTGTCTTTTCACGTCTCAGCAGCGATGCCATGCAGCAGATCTCTTTCTCTAAGCTTCTGTACTAGCTCTCACCACAACCCCGCACTCCAGTAAAATGAGGGCATTTAATATTCTCTTCCTAAGGGGGTGCTGAGTATTCAATGCAATGTCTCCAGCACATACAGCCCAGTTCCATTCCCTTCCTCTTTTGCCAATTACCATCACTCCTCATCCTCATTAAAACCTGGCCATTCCTTAAGATACCAGGGAATGATGGACCTGAGCACCTTCTAGATAATGGATTTTCCTAACCTAAGAACCGCCCATGCCCAGTTTCTCTCCCCAAACTCCTACCTGCACTTATCTAATGGCTATCAGTGCATGCTATCACCTTCTCTTTCTGTTGTCACCAAGTCTTCTATCCTTAACTCTCCATTGAAACATTGATAAATTGATCAGGGAGTGCCAGGTCCAGAGGTGATAGATATCCTTGCCCACCTCCAAGCCCTTCTTATCCCACTGCTTCATTCATATCTGTATTTGAGCAGCCAGGACCATGCTCAGAAATGTAAGGCAATGACAAAGGCACACTGCCTGTCCCCTGGGGGACTGTGGCCAGCTGCTACCTATTTACGCTATCTCTTTTCCCCACATCATGTGTTATCCCTTAGCACTTAAAGCACGCCCCATTCTTCCCTATACATGGATTCACAACAATAAACACTGCTGGGAACAGCAGCTATACTTTCTTATCCCTAAGACTCATGACTATGATAGGTACCCAGCAAATGCCTACTGAAGAATCCAGCCCAGACACACTCTTGGTGCTGGGGAGGACTGCTCTAGCTCCCCTGGGATGATGACCACCCTCCACAGCTACCTCCTCACCTTCTGGTCTAGGCTGGCCAATGGCTTCCACCACAGTTTCCTCTCCCACCACTCTGTGCTGTGAGTCCAACCCTGTGCCATCTTCAGTACCCTCTCCGCTTCGAACACCACAGAGCTGCACCTATTACTAGAAAGTGGTACCACTGCCATGTTGCCAGCCACAGCAGCGGAGGCTCAGCCCATAGCAAAGCTTCCATGTCTCTTTACGGACTCCAGGCTGCACAGAGCCAGAGCCCAGCCCTTCTTCTGAATCATACGATTTGTGTCATGCTTATCAACACTTATTCTATCTAAGATCTGAGTTAAGATTAAGGATAAACAGCAGGAAGCAAACTCAGACACTGAGAACTGATTTTAAAAGAGGGTAGGAGCACCAGAGATCCTACAGAGAGAGCAGAGAAGTGCGCCCTGAAGCTTCTCACTACAAAGATTGTATGTGCTCACAAGACAGCTTTCTTGTATGTACAAGGAGTTAGCAGAGCTGGCAACATGGCCAGAAGAGACCCTTATCTCCCTGGGTAGTAAGCTGAAGGGCTGGGCTGCTGCACGGCCTGAATGGGCTGTGGTCATGGAAGGGTGAAGACACGGAGCCCAGAACCAGAACTGTCTCTCCACCATTCTGATCTCTGACATGACCCATACTGTTTGATCCGCATGGACAGCAAAGAAAGATATCTTTATATTACAGTGCAAATATCATTCTGCTTCAAACTTTTCCATGGTGTCCCTCTGAGCACTAAATACAACACAAAATCTTCCATTTGATCTGCAATGTCCTGCCTCAACTCCAATTCCTCTAAAATATCCAGGTCTTTACAGCCTCTGGGCACAGAAACTTGCCCAATGTTTCTCAATTAAATACAGCACTGGCTCTTTCAAGAGGGTTTTCTGATCTATATCAGGCCCTTCCTAACACAGGAGCACTCTTCTTTTCTCAATTTTCTGTTACCTATTTGCTCAATCCAGTTAATGTCTGGCTCCTGTCATCCATGGCAAACTGCATGAGGGCAGCGGGCCCTTGTTGTATTACTGCTTCTCCAGCTAGCACAACATGCAGTAGCTAGTGTTGCCTAAATGTGTGCTGCATGAGCATGTGGCAGTGGAGCTGAGGACAGCAGGGGACACGTTCCCCATGCAAGGAACCTTGCAGCCATACGGAGTGAAGACACTCGACTCGCACAGCCATCCACCAAGCAGAAGTCTACATATGCAGCAGTCTCCTTCCGTCCTGCCCAAGAGTATCCTTCTGAGCTACAGACCAGGGGCTAGCAGGATGCACCAGCAGGGGCTGCGTCCAGCAAACCTCACCACATAACTGGCTCGGAGAACGCTGCTGAGATGGGTGCACTGGGGGCCTCTGAGGAACAGTGTCTTCAGATCTGGAATTCCCAAGCAGGATCTCTGTAAATAATCTCCTTTACTATGGCTTAATAAGAGCAAAATGAAGATCAGCAGTGTCAGAATCCTCCCTCAAGTCATGCACATGCATATAAAATACACTTGACTCCTACTTAAAAGAAAAACAGGGCCCAGAAAATCACATGAGGGAAATAATAGGTTATGGTAATGACAGTGGTAGACCTAAGCTAATTGTCACCAAAAGGAAATTATAAAAACATCAACAGCTCTGCCTACGGCTATTAAGTCATTAAGGGGGCTTGGCTGGGAAGAGAGGAAGTTACCATGCAAGGGTGCAGGGACATACTGCATCTAAAGAGCCACTCCTCTCCTTCCAAAGCACATAGATTTCCAACTGCACAGCTACACTGTGTGTACACTGTGTTCCTGGCTCTACTTGATGTTTACTATACATAGAATTCTACAGAGAAAGCTTCATGAATTCTTACTTATATCTGAAGGTAAGATTCTTCTCCAAGTACCCCCTTTTGGCTAAATGGCACTCAGGGGAAAAGTGACAAAGTGAGCAATATGCTTAGAGTCTACTTTTGTCCTAGTGAGGAAGGGCACCTGGACTTAGACATCACTAACTTATTTGTGCGACTTAGAGCAAGTTAGTTAGGTTCTCTGTACCTCAGTCTCTCTACTGTAGTAGAGATTGTGGTGGATATTAAACAACCTAACCCATAAAAGTCATTTAAACACTGCCTACCACATGGTAAGTAAGTGCTCACAACTATCCACCACTACTGTAATAACTCAGTAAAAGGAAAGGCCTTCATTTAGGAAGAAATGACTTACATATAATTGTCATTTCGTGTGTGTACTGCTTGGGTCCATTTGTAACAACTTTCATTAACTAAAAAAATCCATTCCCATTCAGCCTGTGTAGGCCTGTATTTACCATTCCTCAGTTTGGAAATGAACATCAGAGAGTGCCGAGAACACTGTGTGAGTTTATCTGGAGGTTAACAGGTGAGGGGAAGGCTGCAGAGAAGGGTAACAAGGCCAACAAAATATCTCGCCAAACTTGTGGTCTGTAACCAGAAAGCACTATCCAGGCCAGCGATGTGAGATCTGTAGATCTATGGCTCTGATGACAAACCCAATGATCCCCTCGTGGTATCAGAGCTCTAACAAAGTCATGATTCTGGGCCTTTCTACACAAGGAAAGAAAATGTCAACTTCGTTTCACCTTTCTGGCCACTGATTTCAACTCACTTTCCCAGAGTAACTTCTCTTGGTTTGAATCATTAATTACATCAAATAAATAAATAAATAAATAAATAAATAAATAAATAAAACATTTCCAGTTGCTGGATACTATAGAGTTATAAATGAATCCACTAATGTAGATTTTCTGTCATCAAACCAACACCTGGGCCCCTGATGATTTTTAAACTTCAGGGTAATAGATTCTGCAAATGCTACCTTCCCAGTGATCCCTGCAGGCCCAACAAGTGCTGTCTAAAAAGTGGGTCTCAAGAGGAGCTGGGTGGACATGGTGTGGATGGCAGCACGTAGGCACTTTCCCTTCGGGCTTCAGTCAGCTCAAGCTGCTGGCAGAGGCAGAGACCAGCCAGGAGCCACCTCATTTTGTCCAACTTAGGGAAACTGCAGCGTACGTGCCCAAATCACCTGCTACACACTGCCCAAATCACCTGCTACACACACCTACACCCCTAGGCACAGCGTATTTCACTTTTCCGAGAGAGGACAGCAGTACCAGTCTACTGGCCTAATGATCACATGCTTACTGTGTGTCAGACTAAATCAGCTACACACAATGCCTCCCTTAGCCCCAGAGCCAGACTTTAACATAAATAAAATATTGATATCATGGCATAATTCAGGAAGCCAGGGTCGCACACCTCCTAAGTGTTCTCCTAAGGGCCTGAATTTTGAGTCTAATTATTAAATTCCCCTTCTTAATTATAGAAAGTTAGGGCTGGGAAAATAGCTCAGTTGAATAAGTGCTTGCCTGGCAAGTGCAAGGGCCTGAGTTCAATCCCCAGTTCCACAAAAATAAATAAATAAAATTTAATTATAGAAAATTTACAGCAATGTAGTGATTACCAGACTCATGTATTGACAGGAGAGAGTTTTATGCAACAATCATAAACTATTTCAAGCCATGCAGAACCTCACAAAGGTTGGATGAATTCAACTCCTCCTCACAGGCTCAGCGTGCTAAACCCTGGGACGAGTTCAGAAGAAAGGAGTGATCTGAAATCTGAAAATCCTCGAGCTCTGAAGGACTGCACAGCCCAAAGCTGCAGATCACCAGCTGAAATCCAGGGTGACAGGGGCCCAAACAGCAGCAGAAATCTAGGATCACGGGCTGGTCATGTGCTTCTGTGCATATCAGGGAGACAAAGGAGAGAATGTTGCCCTCCCTCCACGCTTACCAACTCATCACAGGGGTGACATGGAATTGTCCCTGGGTGAGGACACTTTTAACTTTCCTTTATGGTTTCGCCCTATTGCTCAATATATCAAAGAATCAAAACCATACCTCATGTGGCACACAGTCCTTATAAATATGCTACTCTCAAAATTCTTCTCATTTTACTTGCAAATTAATTTGCAGCCAAGTCACACTGCCAACACAGTAAGAGCGAAAATGTCACATGCGGTGTTTTCACCCATCCTATCGGAGAATGGCCAGTATGTGGTAATGCTAAGAACTTATGGATAGGTGAAGAGTTAGTTCTTTGAACTGCAGAATAAAAATTTCCTCCCACAAATCAAAGCCCCAACTATATCACATTGATTTAATTCCAGTCTAAAATCTCTAATTACTGGTTACATAAAATGGCTAATTATGTCTCCTTGGATTCAGCCAGTTTCTGCCATCTCGCTTAAAAAGCCCAGGAGCTGTGTAATCAAGTAACCCACCACTAGAAGGAGAATGCTAATTAGCATTGTTGATTGGTGACACAAGTTATAATATTTTTCAGCAACCTTGTAAAATTTATAAACATGTCAGGGAAAATGCCAGATTCTTTACAGCTTGCTAGCTTTTGGAATAAGTCTTTAAGAATACCCGCATTGCCGGGCGTGGTGACTCACGCCTGTAATCCCAGCACTTGGGAGGCTGAGGCAGGAGGATTGCTGCGAGTTCGAGACCAGCCTGGGCTACAAAAGTGAGCTCAAAGCCAGCCTGAACTGCACAGTGAGACCCTGTCTCAAAAAGCCAAAAAAAAAAAAAGAATACCCGCATTTCTAACCACAGCCCCATGTAAAGAGTTTAAACAGAACGCGCATGCCAGCCACAAGATCATAATAACTCGTCCTAACACTTCCCTAAGATCAACAAAACGTGTTCACTTGCGCGGCATGGGCATCAAGTTTGGCTTGGAGACGTGAAAACTGAGAAACAAATTTCTCCTCTCCATGTCTCACCAAGCTCATCCCAGAGCCGCCAGGCCGCGGCTCCGCCCCACTTTTGCCTTCGCCACCGACGCGTTTAAATTTTTTATAAAGCTTCACACTTCTCTCGGCGCGTTGCTTGGGGGCAGTTCAAAGGCTGCAAAAGGAAACGAGGTCCCGCCGGTGGCGAGGGCCGCCCGGCGCGAGGCAACCTCCTCGAGCCAGGACCCTTCAGGCGGAGACTGGGGACACGCCTCTCTGCTCCGCCCCGGGGGCTTTTGAAAGTAAACTCCTACCTGCCTGTTGCGCTCTCTGATGCCCAAACGGACGCGCCCCCCAAGCGTCCAGAATTGTGAGAGCGCGGTGAGAAGCACAGGCCAGCTCTGTCTCGGTGCCTGGCCGCCGGCCTCGGGACCCCGCGCGCCGGCGAGCAAACCTGGAGCGCGGCGGCCGGGTGGGAAGCGGGGTGCGCGCGCGGCTCCCGGGGAGCGCGGGTGCCCGGCCGCCGCCCGCACCGCCGATCGGCCGCCCCAGCCTCCGCCAACGCTCGGCCGCTCCCTGGTGACCGCCCGCCGCGCCCAAGGGGCACACCCCAAGGCCAGCCGGGAGGGAAGGGGCGTCCGACGTACGGGCAGGGCTCCCCACGACCAGCGACTGGGTGCGCCCAGCGCGCAGGGCGGGGCTGGAGGGCACCCCGTGCGGCACAGGAGGAGAAGGGTCCGGCGGGCGAGACCCGGCGCGGTCCGAGGAGCCCCGGGCAGAGGCTGGAGGCCCGCGATCCGTGCTGGGTCCCTCGGGGCGAGTGCGGGAGGTGCGCGAGGGGACACTTGGAGTCGATGGCGCCTCCCGCAGGGGGTGCTTCCCGCCAGGGGTCTGCGGGGCCGCCTCGCGCTGCACCGCCTCGCCCGGGACTCACCTCCGAGCCGGCCGGCAGACTCCGCGGCCGGCGGTCTCGGCTCCCGGGGGCCCCGGCTGTGCGGCCTGCGCTGGGCTCCTGTAGAGGCAAAGCCCCACAGCCGCCGCCGCTGCACTGCTGCTTTCCGCTTCCTGTCCCGGCGCCGCCCCGCAGCCCCAGCCCAGCCCTGCGAGCCCGACGCGGCCGCGAGCCAAGAGCTGCGAGCGCTGCGGCCACACTCAGGCCGGCCCACCTGCAGCGGAGGGCGGAGCGGGCGGGCGCGGTCACACAGAACACCCGGGACCCCGACCGACAGCCCCAAGGACACCCCCCACAGACACACATCTGAATGAGGACTACACAATCCCGCACCGCCACCACATCCCCAGGAATAGAGGGCCCAGCGATTGACCTCCAACACAGCGCCCCAACATACTTGCACCCTGAAACTCTGGAACGCACAGAAACTCATTCTTAAAATTACGCACTAAAATCAAGGCTTTGATCAGAGTTCACCACACACACACATATTCACATGTGTGCCCCCTGCCCACAGTGCATGTGTGCATCAGCTCACACACACAGTCACTCGTGACAAAAAGGGACCGACAAATAAATACTCAAATAGACGAGTGCCTTAACCCATATAGCACATGTACTTGAGCTCATACGCAGCCCAGGAAGTAACCATGCAGCTTCACATCTCTACAAACCCGCTCTGCCCTGCTTCTGCCCTAAGGGAGCAGGTGCCAGCCCCTCACCCACAGCCCCAAGAACCTAGGAACTGCTGGCAGATCACATCTCTGAAGTCATGTAGTGCCGGGACTGTGCTTTTGGTGTTGTGCTTTTCCTGTCTGAAAAGTGGTCCACCTGCAAATGTCCACCCTGCGGGATTGTAGCTAGGGCCACAGAAACCTGCCATGTTTTGTAGGCGTGGAGCAGACTGCAGCTATTTTCAGTGAATGTGTGCTGCCTTCTTGTTTTGTGCAGTTAGGGCAAGGGATCCAGTTTCCAATGGAGACCATGAATGCTGAAATGCTGTGCAAGGACTGTCTACAGGAGTATTGCTAGCAGTTGGGCTTGAAAAAGACAGGCTCTCCCTAAACTAGTCCTGGTCAGGAACCTTTACCCCAGAAGCCCTTACTCCAGCAACCAAAACGTCTTCCTTATTCCCCAGCCACCATTATCTCTCTTGTATTTTGCAGTACAAGGGTACCCAGATGTTCAAGCTAGCAGGTTTTCTCTGCTCCCAGACACCAGGTTCCATTGCCCCCCTTGCTGGACCAGACCATGTGTGTACCTAAGTGGATTCCAGAGGGCCAGTACTGGGGACTGCAACGGCCAGAATCCTCACAGGAAAGCCAGAAGTCTGCCACATGCAGGACTCCAAAGCTGTGCCAAAGTTATCTTTCAGCTTAAAACTTAGAATCTTCAAAGTAGGCCAGGACTTTCCAAGTCAAGTTGTGATGCTGCAGAATGGCCCCAGTGTAGGGTAGGATTCCTCAAGGAATTTTCATGGGAAGTAAGTGCAGTTCACTTTTTCAGGAAGAGAGACATAGTACAAAACAAACTTTTAAAATAATAAATCTGGGCCCAGCGGGATGGCTCAGTGGTCTAAAGCCCCTGCTTGGGAAAGCGTGGGCAGCTTCAGGGACTGCGGTTCGATCCCCGGCACCACATGCTGCGCCAGCCCTGCCCTCGGGGTGGGCTGAGCCGGCCATAAAAATGAGTGAATAAACAAACAAAGGTTCTGAAACAAGAAAAAATAAATAAAAAATAAAATAAAATAATAAACCCATCCTTAAGTGCTATTTATTATTCATTTTTATCCCAGAGTCTTGAGGACTAAAGTTGAAAAAGCCAGCACTAGAGAAAATCTCAGGTTCACAGTGAAGGCCAGGATCACCTGGGGACCAGCCTTGCAGGTAGCTGCTGTCTTGGACACCTGTCTGGATTTCACCTGAAGCTTCGTCTCGCAGTGCAGATAGGGAGTACTGTCTGCTATTCTGCCTCCCTGGTCAACTCATTCCAAACTCGGTTGGTCAAGGGCTTTCTCAAGCATTTGACATAGCTGTTTCACAAACATGCTCCCAGCTACCACGTTTGCATGTGTATATTTCTCCCTCCTTCCCATTCCTGTAGTGTCCCCCAAACCTTGGAATATCACCCACTAAAGTTCTTCCCATCTACCAAGATCTATCTCAAGTGCTACCTGTTGTATGAAGCCTTTTCTGGTTCTCCCAGCCAGTATAATCTCTCTCGCTGTTTGAATATACAAAGCATTTTCTATTTTTATGTTTACCTTCTTGCTTCATACTGGCAATTTGGGGGCTGGGGATTTGGCTCAGTAGTAGAATGCTTGCCTAGTAAGCAGGAAGCCCTGGGTTTGATCCTCAGCACCAAAAACAAAAGCAAACCTCCTCTTAAAGAACTTCAACCAAAAAATTCAATAACTTTGAAAAAAAAAAAAAAAAAAAAAGACCAAAAACAAACAAGGAAACTGCATATTGGCAATTTGCATCTTTTCCCCCAATAATGTGCAAGTGTCATAGTCTGTCAAAGATCTCCCCACATAATAATTGGTCTAAATTACTCTTACCAGACAAATGAAAAACTAGAAAAAACTTTCTCCCTTGGGAAGTTAAGAAACTAACAAGCTAATTGAAAAGCCACATTTGTGCATATAGTTAGCAACTTTACAACAGACACTGCATAAGACACTGAAAGTACAGAGGCACACCTTGTAAGAAGTCACTTGTCCAATCCAAAGAATTTTTTTTTTTCAGAACCAAGGTTCAAATTCACAACCTTGCACTTGCCCAGCAGGTATTTGTGCCACAGAGCTATCTTCCCAGCCCCTAACCCAAAGAATCTTAATGTAACCAAAAAACTAGAGCAAGAAGTCTCTGATCAACAAAATAACTTGTAAAAGTGTGTTTTAAATCAGACATGCTTATAAATAGGGGTGTCTCTTGTCCATGCTTAGGTACTGCATCCACTTAATTTACAGGCAGTTCCAACACCCACCACCATCTGATTTCTAAGCCTGAGGTACAGTGGAGACACTTCCAATGACAGGCAGAGGTGGCCTCAGGGATATCCCAGAGATTTGCACAGGTAACTGTGATTCCAAAGTGCATGCCCTTTACCATGCTCTCCTCTTGAAATGCAACTGTATGACTGAACACAGGTAGTGGTGCACAGGGACAAGCTGTGTTAGAGTGGAGCAGAGGAATGCTTCCTACAAGTTTACTAAGCAAATGATTTACCAGTTTAAATGTTCATTTTCTGTAAAATCTACCTATGTTTTATATGTTCACTGGTTGGTAATGTTATGATGAGATGCTACCATATGGATCACTAGTGACAGCGGAAGGTCACACAGACCTAGCTAGTCAGGGAAAGATTCCCAAGGTAAGGTCAATTTGTCCTCACCTAGAAGAAGAGGAGAAATGGAGTGGAGGATGAGGCTGGAAGAGTGGCCGGCCTGTCCGAAGTCCTAGGGCTGTCCTTGCTGAGTACATGGATCTATAGCGTGTCTGTTTGAAGTGGGATGTGGAGAGATCAATGCCTGGGATATATTCAAGGGAGCAGAGTGGTCAGGGCCAAGCTAAGAGCTTATCCTGAGACCTGGGGAATTTAAGATTAATCCTCTAGGATTAGAAGGGATGGTACTTTGAACTGAGCTCTAGGGTTTGAACTCTTCAACAGGCTAGCAACATAAAAGAGTATTCATTCAACTAAGAACAGACACAGAGACTCTCTGACTTAGGATAGTTCTTAGGAATTTTTTGACTTTTTTTTTTTTATTTTTTGACTTTAAAACAGTACAAAGCAATACATGTTCAGAAGAAGCCTTCCTTTGCAACTTACTCTTTTTCACAGCTAGCAATGTGTAAGCAGTACAGTGAGCTCTCAGTGAGCCTCGAGATGAGGAGGGTAAGCAAATCCAGAATACACTGTGTGGCCGGTTGTCTTAGTTACTCTTTTCTCATTGGGACAAATACCCAGTACTCAAAATAAGGGAAAAAAAGGCTTATTTAACTCACACTTACTGGAGGTTTCAGTCCATATTCAGCAGGCTGCAAGGAAGAGTGGCACATGGCAGAGGGCAGCCTTTCAAGGTGACAGATAAGAGCAAGAGAGGGAAGGGAGAAGTAGCAACAGCTCAAGCTGCAACCTTCTCTTCCTCCCTTATATTGAAGTGCAAATCACTTACCCCAGGGGAGGTACAGCGCCCACACCCACAGTAATCAATGACAAATTCCAGAAGCTGCCCCATGACTGCTTGAGGCACTGGGGGGGACACCTATACACAAACCGTAACAGCAGTACTTTCTGTACCCAAGTACCCAACAAGTTGCATGAGCTATTCAACACTTTGTTATAAAATAGTCAGATAATTTTTCCTAGTTGTAGAGTAAGTATTCTGGTATTATGTTGTGATGTTGACAGATTAGGAACATTAAATGAATTTTTGGACTTGTGATGTTTTCAACTTAATGGGCTTATCAGGATATATCTGCATCATATTTAGGGCCTCCATATTTAATATCTACAATAAAGCTAAGTAGAGTAACATTGATCAGTGATTCAACAGTTTATTGAAGATTTATTAACCAGTGTCGTAGTCATTGTCTTTTTTTTTTTTTTAATTTTATTTACTTATTTTTTTCTTGTTTCAGAACCTTTATCTGTCTATTCACTCATCCTTATGGCCGGCTCAGCCCACCCCGAGGACTGGCACAGCATGTGGTGCCGGGGATCGAACCGCGGTCCCTGAAGCCACCCAAGCCTTCCCAAGCAGGCGCTTTAGACCATTGAGCCATCCCGCCGGGCCCGTAGTCATTGTCTTTATCATTGCTGGGACAAAATACCCATCACCCACAACTCTGAGGAGTGAGGCTTATTTGGGCTCACCAGGCACAGGTCAGCTGGTGCTGAAGCAGGGCAGCCTGGCAGAGAGGGATGGCAGAGGAGGCTTGTGCATGGCATGGCAGTGAAAGAGAGAAAGATCAAGTGAGGTGTAGGGAAGAAACAGATGCAGCCCATACCGCAGAGGCCCTCCCTCCTGGCCAGACCCTACCTCCTGATAGCAAGTCAGCCACAAGCCCCCATAATTCAGTCACTTTCCGGTGGCCCTTCCTACACTTGCACATGGCTTTGGAAGATGTTCTTGGTGTGCTGCAAGCCATAGCAAGCACTTAGTGTGCAGCAGACACTGTTTTCTGTTTTTCCTCTGGGGACACTTCAAGACAGACAAAAGCTTCTGAGCTCATGGTTTATATTCTAGTCAGAAGAGATAGACAGATGGGAATGCTTTGGGGAAAACAATGCAGAAGAGATAGGAGATAGGAGATGGAAGAGTTCAGGTGCTCTGGATAAGACTGCTATAAAAAAAGAGCCTTGCAGTAGAATACGACAGTGTGTGGCAGAGGCCAGGGAAGCAGGGATACTTGAGGCATGGAGACTGAGCACCCACCTCAGCCTGCAGAAGCTCCATGACCACACTTAGCAGTGGCCCAGGGGCCAGAGTAGGAGGGGGAGTATTTGGCAGATAGATAGAGAGGAAGCTATCTGGGCAAAAGCACAGAAGAGCATCGCACAGCTAGACATGCACAGGTCACTGCACCTGACAGGGAGGGAGCTGGGGAAAGCCCAGGACAGGTCCTGACATGCTAGGGGTACACAGGGGAAGGAGAGGGAAACAGTGAGGCTGAGACAGGGTGGCTCCTTAGGGCATCTGTTGACAGCTAGGCCGGTAATGAAGTGTGCTGGGCTAGAAGGGAGAGCATGGGTACAGGCCTTAGAAGGGTGAGGTACCAGCTCAGGGTGCCCTGTGTGTGGGGTTAGAAGTTAAGCTTTCACACAGGATGTTATGGGGAGCCACTGATGAATGTGTCTAGGAGGAGGAGTGTGCAGAATGGCTGGTGAAATGCAGAGAGCCCTCGGGGGGTCAAAGGACCTTAGTGAATGCAATTTTACAGGCAACTGACAACCACAGATGAGGAAGCAGGAGGAGGGAGGAATTCAAGGAGAAAGTGGAAGGTATTTAGGCATGTGTGGTAAGTGTAGGTGCTGGTGGTGTTATGGTGCAGGCATGCAGTCCCCCCAGGCTAAGGCGCTGAAGCCCTGCTTGCCTATGGAGCGGTGTTGATCGGAAGGGCTTTGGGACAGTGATGGGCCTGGGAAGGTGCTCCCCTCATCAGTAGATTAATCCTTGATGAGTAAATAGCTGGATGGCAGTGAGGAAGTGGAGCTGGGTAGGGAAGTGCCTGGTCCCTTTCTCCCTCCCCTCCCCCACTTACCAGAGCAGTTCCTCCACCGCCCCTCCTACTACAATGCTTCTGCCTCAGCACAGAGCCAGAAGCAACGGCGCCACCTTGCCATGGACTGAAGCTTCTGAAATGATGAACCAATAAAAGCCTGTTTGCCTTTAAGTTATTATTCTCAGGTATTTCATCACCGTGACAGACAGCCAACGTGTGTCATGTGAAGATGAGCAGAACGGTTGATCACAGTTCTTGAGCATTTGTTACTTGTCAAAATGAGTATACTTGTCAGATGCTAAATATTTTAGTGGTCTTGGGGATCCCTCACCACTTCCATGATACAGGATAGGTATTGTGTTATCTACATCCTGCAGAAATGAAAGGAACAGAAAGGCTAAGAGAGGCTAAATAAACTGCCTGAGATCTCAGAAATACTAACTGGTAGACACAGGCTTTGATCCTAGATGGCTAAACACAGGCTCTTTATTTTTAATCCATAAACTCTTCTGCCATTTGATGGTTGTTTTTAAAAACTTTTTTCCCCAGTATTTGGAGTTGAAGTCAAGGCCTTCACATTGAAGTATATCCCCAGACTTCTTTTTGGGGGGAGGGGTGTATCAGGAATCAAACTCAACACCTAGCTCTTGGCAGGCAGGTAGGCATTGCACTGCTAAGCTATTGTTATGGTTTATGTCTAGTTGTCCCCCCAAAGCCTCATGGAGTCACTGGGCAGGGACTTCTAGAGTTTGAAACTTGATCCATGATCCCTGGGATTATAGGTTTTAGTACTGATGGGATTATGGGTGGAAGTACTTCTGGGATTATGGGTGTAGCCTAGGGTGGGAGCTAAGGCGGAGAGCCTGAATGTAATAAAAAGAGAGACAGAGAGACAGACTGGAGCTCGAGCTGTTGCTGTTGCTCTGCTGCCGTGTTGGTTGGTTACCTCTGCCGCCATTTTGTTGCTGTTCCGCCGCCATGAACTGGATGCTCTCCGCCCTGCTCCACTCAGCCTTGGGCCAGCCGAATATGGACTGAAACCTCTACGAACTGTGAGCTAAATAAACCTTTCCTTCCTTCATTTTGAGTGTTGGGTATTTTCCCAGCAATGAGCAAAAAGTAACTAAGACAGCTATATTCCCTGACCCTAGACCACCTTTAATATTTTTCATTTGAGAAGTCTCTTGCCAAGTTGCCAAAGGTGGCCTCAAACTTGCAATATTACTGCTTCAGCCTCTCAGAGAGATAGCATTACACATATGTCCTACTGTCTCAGTTGCTCTTACTGCTAGGACACTCAAAATGAAGGAAGGAAAGGCTTATTTAGCTCACGGTTACTGGAGGTTTCAGTCCATACTCAGCTGGCTCCAAGACAAAGAGGCATAGGGCAGAAGGCAAACTTTTATGGTAGTAGCAAAGAGCAAGAGTGAAATGGAGGAGTAGCAGCAGCAACGGCTGCAGAGAAAGCAAGTCTGTCTATCTGGCTCTCTTATGTTACACTCAGGCTGTCTGTCCCAACCTGGATATAGTATTCACACCCATAATCAGAGCAGTTCTTAGACCCATAATCCCAGCAGTGCTCAGACCCATAATCCTAGCCTTGAATCATGAATTAATCACAAACACTAAAAGTCCCCATGTATGACTGCATGAAGTTTTGAGGGGGCAACTAAATACAAACCATAACAACTACCACAGCCAGCACTGGTCTATTATAGGCTGGCTGTAATAGACATAGCTTTTGGAGATTTCATGCTACTGACAATGCAGTGCAGAAAAGATGGATAGAGAGGGCTGCGTGATCCAGAAAGATAAGACAGGGAGCTGGGAAACTGAGAGAACTGTTGTCATTTTGTTTCAATATGGGCTGCCCTTGAACCTTTTCATAGATCAGAGAGGTAGCTCCAGAGAGAGACTGAAATTTTAAGAAATGAGGGATAATTTGAGAGACAAAGGAGCCATACAATCAAAAGCACAGGTGCAAGTTCTGGAACTGCACAAGCCCAAGCAGAAGTGAGATGACCTGCTTAGCACGGCGGGTCCAGGAGTCCTTTGAGAATCCGACTGCACTGAGATGGGAACCATAGACAGAGGTAGCTTCCCCGGTGTTTTCACAAGCAATCTGAATGGGCTCATACACTTCAAGGCCCTTTAGAGGACACCAGACACAGCACCATCTAAAGTCTCTTCTGTGTCTGAGAATTTATGTTGTTAATGAGTTGGCATGAGGGTGCAGTGTCTAAGTGGAAATTCAAAAAACCATTTGAAACAATGGGCTTTTCCACTAGCAGCTTAGCCTGGGCTTGGGGCTGTATTCTGTAGACAGACCCTGGGCCCATGGGGGGCCTAAAAAGGCAGATGTTGGTCTGTGGACCAAGTGCACTGGGTCCCAGAGGCATGCATCCCTGTTGTCCACCATAATTCTCTGCAGGTGTGGGCAGGCAAGCCAGCTCCCAGGCCCAAGGAGGGAACACTGTGTTGGGTAGAGATCTCAGATGTCAGGAGAAAGATCCTGCCAAGCCTACAGTAAACTGCTGCTGCACTTGGGCAGCCTTGTTCGTTATCAGTGAGAATTTGAACCAAGCCAAGGGGAAGAGGGCCTAATAAAGACGCCTATCAGCACATATGGCCTCAGGGCTGCTGCATGTTCCAGAAAGGATTCCACTTGCCTGGGCAGCACCAAGGGTGATACTCAGAGCCAGCTGTGGGCAGAACCAGACTGGGCTACCAATACCTTCTGAGATCTGTAAGTTTCTTCTTTAATGTATTTCTTAATCTATGGCATCATCATCAGTAATTCATTAATTATTTATGAGAAATCCTTGAGTAACACGACATATATGGTGTTAAGCTAATTATTTGGACAAACACCAGGTGACATTGCTTTTCCAGGGTGAGCTGCTGCCTAACTCCAATTCATCCTGGCTGTGGAGGAGAGGCCAATGTGGCAGTCAGGTCAGGGCTTCTGGCCAGCAAGCAGATCCGCTGTCTCCCCTGGGTCATGGGTGGTCTCTGGTGGAAGCTGCAGGAGGGGAGAGGTGCATCCAGATGCAGTAGAATGATATCATTAGCCCATCTTAGCCCTCACAGTTGGCATTGATCGTGCCTTTTTATTTTTTGCATTTCGAAGCTTTGCCTTCTGGAGCCTGGCACAACCTAAAGTGACCGTCCTTCCCAGCGCTGCCTAGTTCCTAGAAATAGCAAAGACTCATCTGAAGGCATCTTTCCCACTGGCAAACCAGAATGTGCACCTCAACCATTGGCTATGCTAGACTCTCGTGGGGCTGCTACACTTTAGGCCTCTGTCCTGCTGCTCCAGTCACCCCAGGCCAAGTACCAGACAAGCAGAGACAGCTTCTGCCCCTGAACCTACTGAAATTATTCAAAGTACCCTGCCTTATACACAGGAGCCACCATAGAGCAACCTGCTCATATTTTCCTTCTACCACCTCCGTCTCGTCCTGACTGGGGTTTTCCCACAGGGCCCTGCACAGCCTGACATGCTCCTCTGCTAGAGCACAGTGGTAGTTATTTTCTGATCAGTTGGCCTTTCTACTCCTGAACAATAATAAAACGTACTTCTTACAATGTTTTGTTGAGACTAGGTCTCACCATACACCCCAGGTTAGTTTAGAAATTGCGCCCCTTCTGTTGCAGGCTTCTGAGTAGCTGGAATTACAAGCATGCTCCACTATGTCCAGCTACCACCTACACTCTAACAAGAATTTTAATTGAAACTTTGCTGATCTGTGAACTATGACAATAGAAAGAGAGAGAGAGAGAGAGAGAGAGAGAGAGAGAGAGAGAGAGAGAGAGAGAGAAGGGATTGATATTTATTGTATTCTTTTTTAAAATATATACTTTTTATTTTATTTATTTATTTTTATATTATACCTGTCTTGGCCTGCCCTGGGGGTGGTGCTGGCACAGCATGTGGGGCCCGGAATCAAACGACTGTCCCTGCAATTGCCTAAGCTTTCCTAAGCAGGCGCTTTAGACCACTGAACCATCTTGCCGGTCCTATTTATTGTATTCTTATATTGCTTCAGGTATTGTGGACAGCGTTTTTCCCTATTCTTTTATTTAATGGTAACATTCCAAACAGCTTTGTAACAAAGTCTTAAATAGATCCTAACTTTCCAAGGTGGCAAGACTGCAGGTGAATTCAGGGCTTCTGATTCCAGTCCATCATCTTCCCACTGGTCAGGTCATACATTCCTGACACAGATCCAGTTTTAGTTTTGTTAACTGTCTCCTTTTTTCCCCCTGATCCATGATCACAACCTACCTACCCCACTACCTCCACTCGTCTTTCCTTGTGCATACTTTCTTCAAAAAGAAAAAAGAAAAAAATATTATCCCCCCACTTCAGTGTTATTTGTGGGTCTCTCCCAACACTCCAGAGAATCTGAAAGGCAAAAAGAAAATTTAAGTTCATGATATAACAAAATTTCTTCTTTGGGTATAAGAAGCTTTAAGGTTTGAACTCAGTTCCATGCGTTAAGTTCAGTCATGTCTTCAAATAGGTACTTCATTTAAAAATTTTTAAACACTGAGGCCAAAGTAGAGTAGTAGGCCAGATTTATCCTCTTACTTAAAATAATAATAAATTAAGACAAGATTTATGAAACAACAGGGTTCAAGAAGGAAGCCCATAGTAACAAGGCAATGACCCTAAGAATTGGGAGGCAAATAAAGGGCTCCCCATGTTTGCTTCCACTTGTGGCCAAGAAGGAGGTTCTGGGCTGCAGTGCAGGCAGAAGAGAGCCTGGCGCTCTCCTTGTGTTGAAGAGTTGGAGCTAGGAGCCTATGGAGCCCAAGGAGATCAGAGTCTGTAGAGCAAAGATGTAAGATAAATGCTATTTGAGCTTTTAGAGATGAAAATTATAATTTCTGAAATAAAATTACACCAGATAGGTTTAACATAACACATTGAAGAAGAAAAGATTAGTAAATTTGAAGACTTAGTAATGATATCCAAAATGAAATATAAAGAGAAAAATGAATTTCAGTCAAAATGAACATGAAAAAAACATCAGTAAGTCATGAGCAATTTAACGTGGTGAAAGATACATGCACTAGCATTTTCCTTGCAAAAGACAGGAAAAGATAAATGAAGAAATAATGGCTCCCACTTTTGCAATATGATGAAAATAGTTCATACCTAGGTGTAAGAAATTCCATGTACTTCCAGCATGAAGAGACACAAAGAAAATGCTGCCAAGATTCACCAATAAAATTGTCCAAATCCAGTAGGTAATAGAGAAGCATATGGGGCCTGGGGTAGACAAACACTGTATAGCAAATGTCTAACATAAGAGTAATGGCAAGTTCATCATTAGAAACAATGCAAGCATCAAAAAGCAATGGAACAGGGCTGGGGAAGCAGCTCAATAGAATAACGCTTGCCTAGCAAGTACAAAGGTCTGAGATGAATCCCTGGTTTTGAAAAAAAGAAAACCAGACAATGGAGATGATCTTTATAAACTACTATGAGAAGTAGTCAACACTATAGGCTTCTAGGGGCCCGGCAGGATAGCTCAGTGGTCTAAAGCACCTGCAGGCGGCTGCAGGGACCGCGGTTCGATCCCCGGCACCACATGCTGCGCCAGCTCTGCCCTCAGGGCAGGCGGAGCTGGCCATAAAAATAAATAAACAAAAGTTCTGAAACAAGAAAAATAAATTTGAAAAAAAAAAAAAACTTAAAAAAAAAACACTATAGGCTTCTATATTCAGTAAAATTATCTTTGAAAATGAAAAAGATATAAGGAAATCTTCATACTTAAACAATTTGAAAAAAGTTCATTGTCACAGTTAATTATCTTTTTCTTCTATAGTGCCCAATCTGTTATCAATCCCATTCTGCGTATTTTTTTTCATTTTAAACACTATAGCTTTTCTTGAAGCTTTATTTGAATCCCTTTTGTATCATCCATGTTTCCACTAAAATTTTTGAAAATATTGATTGCAATTATAATAACCATTTTAATGCTCTGGTCAGCCGAATTGAATGTCCACTTCATCTGTGTGGATATTTTTGGGATTTTACCTATGAAACAGTCACCTTACTTGTAAATAATTTTATCCCTTTAAGGATTTCTTTTAGGCTACATTAGATGAGCCTACAGTTGTGTTTAGTCTAGGAATAATGACTTCTTTTTAAAAAAAAATTTTTTTTTATTTGTTATTTTTATTCTTGTTTCAGAACCTTTGTTTGTTTATTCACTCATTTTTATGGCCGGCTCAGCCCGCCCCGAGGGCAGGGCTGGGGCAGCATGTGGTGCCGGGGATCAAACCGCAGTCCCTGAAGCCGCCCAAGCTTCTCCAAGCAGGCGCTTTAGACCACTGAGCCATCCCGCCGGGCCCCAGGAATAATGACTTCTTGACCCTAAAGAAGACATTTCTGAGTAGTCAAATGTCCCGTGGTTAATGAAATTTCCTATTGAAAATTCTAGCTGCCTCATTTTCCTGGGCTCTTAGCCTTGTTTCTTTAGCAGACAGTCCTTTAGGGTCATCCTGTGTTGACTTTTCCAAGGCAATAAGCCTGGACAATAGACAGTCTCACCTTGCTTGTTCCTTATCTCTCAGAAATCACTGTCATCTGTTGCCCAGTGTTCAGTGCCACAAAATCCACAGCTCTATGTTTTTGGTTCATTTCTGGGGCTTAGGAAGGAGGGCAAATCTGTTTATTCCCTATTGATTAAAATCAGAAGTTCTAGATCATTTAATTTAATTATTGATGCAGTTGTCCCTATACCTACAGCACTGCTGTTATTCTCTCTTTGATTTGTTCTTTTCCTGTCTTTATTTGTATCATTTCTTTGTGATTATTTTCACCTATCACTAGTTCTCTAATTATAATCCTTAATGTTTTTTTTTTTTGTTTGTTTGTTTGTTTGTTTTTTTTGTGGGACCAGGGTTCGAACTCACGACCTTGCACTTGCCCAGCAGGCACTTGTGCCTCGGAGCTATCTCCCCAGCCCCTATAATCCTTAATGTTTTTAACTGTATGAACTTGAGATAACAGGTCACATCTTTATCTTATGTCTATTTTAAAATAATATACCAGTTCATAGATAGTACAAGAAACTTACAATATTATAACCAACCCCTCTAATATTTTTCTTGCAATTTTGGTACCAACTGTAGCCATGCCACCACCACAACATTAGACTGCCTTGAAATTTCTTCTACCAGATTAATTAAGCTGCCACCCCTAATCTCAGTGTCAGGCAAAGTCTCTGGACACAAGCAAAATGCAGATAAACCTGCCAAGCCATAGCACACATCATCTGTAATCCAACAACCAATACAATTCTTCTTTCCAGCAAAAACTCATAAGCCTGGTCTTTCCCAGCTTTCTGGTCTTCTCAGATCTGACTAGGCTCTTATATACAGAGAAGCCTAAGGCATTCAAGCTGTACTTTTTCATCTAGCATCTCCAAATCTTTTCACTCTTCCCAAAAGCTCCTAAACCACATGGTCAGACATAGTCATAGCAATGCCCTCCCTTTGGTACCAAATTCTACCTTAGTTACTTTTCTCATTACTGAGACAAAATGTTTGACACCAAAAAAGGGGGACATGTTTACTTAGCTCACAGTTTGCAGAGGTTTCAGTCCATAATCAGCTGGCTCCAAGTCAGGGGGGCACATGGCAGAGGGGCAAAAGTTCATGGTAGGGTGGAAGATGAGAAAACAAGCAAGAGGGAGTGAAAGAAGCCTCCTTCTGTCCTTTATACTGCATCCAGTCTACCAGGACTAAGGCAGTGCCTGTCCCATCTGTGGACTGATCCAGCAACCACCCACCCTTAATCCCAGGATTATATTTTAGTATAACGTATCACAAATCTAGATTCACCCATTTCTGAAAATACTCTATGACTACATGAGGCTTTTGGAGGAACATCTAGACATAGCAACAACTATGGGGTAACTACAAGGAGAGCATCTGCTGAACCCCAACCTGCCTTCAAGGTTGAGGAGGAATACCTTGCTGACCAGCCCCTGCCTCACCTCCCTTTCCAGCCCTGTGTGATGGGCACTCCTCTTCTGTGTGCTCAACCTCCTTTACTACCAGGAGTCATTTTTCCAATGCATGCTTTCCTTTTCCTGATTATGATCTTCTTTGAAGTTATTCCCTCAATGAAGTTGTTCTGTCCTATTTCTACAAGGTTCACCCCCCCTCTCTGGAAAGTTCTTCTATTCAAAAATGAAGGTGGAGAAAAGAAATCTCTGTGTGTATGCTTGCGTGTGTACATGCATGCATGCATGCATGCGTGTGTGTGTGTGTGTGTGTGTGTGTTTGTGTATCCAAGACAATGACTAACATAATGAAAAAAAGAATGAGATGTGAGTGGCAGGGATAGGTACCTGAGCCAAAGTGTGAGACCCTTCAGAGGGCACTCAGAGTGGAGGAGAGGCAGACACAGTGGAACTGCTGATGTCATTAGAGTTGTGAAGTATTTTTCCTGGAGAGAGACCTATGATTGACAAACACTCATGTTTCAGGTAGGTTGCAAATGTCTACTGGCAATGCAGAATTAGTAAAGCAGGGTAATTAAGGCAGCACATTCTAGAACACATGCAAAGTCTTTGCCCAGGTGTTGTCATTTGAGCATGATGAGTCATCATCAGCCTATGAAGTGGGCCAAGCATGGCTGAATTCACTGAATACCTTGCTAGGAGGAGCTTGAATCAGGGGTTGCAGAATACATAGTCAGTGCCTTTTTTACTGTCCCAGGTGATGCAGGTGTTCCCTAGGAGAAGAGTGCTCTGCCAGAATGAAGGGTAGGGACCCGGTGGTGCGCAGAAGACATGAAGGCATTTATGTGCCTCAGTTACTCTTCTCTTATTGCTGGGACAAATGCCCAATACTCAAAATTAGGGAAGGGAAGGTTTATTGAGCTCACAGGTACTGGAGGTTTCAGTTCGCACTTATCTGGCTCCAAGGCAGACAGGCACATGGCAGAGAGCATCAGTTCATCCAGCAGAAAACAGCAAGAGCAAAAGGGAGCAGTAGCAGCAACAATGGCTACAGAGCAGAAGTCTGTCTCCCTTAAGTTACATTCAGGCTCTCTGCCCCAGGCTGGGAGTAGTATTCACACCCATAATCCTGGTGGATCATGAGTTAATCATGAACTCTAGAAGTCTGCCCCATGATTGCATGAGGTTTGGGGGGCGGCAAATACATACAAACCATACATACCATTACGTGCTATGACTTGCAAATGCAAATGTGTCCAAGAATGATATATGCTATAAACCACCAGACTTTAATTGTGGAGCAGAAGCATAGAAAATATATATAAAATATGTTGAATAGTAAGTGTTTAGAGGACAATAAAGAGGATTAGGAGTGTGTGGGGATCACTAATGCAGTGCTTTAATGGGGACTAAGAAGACCTCCTTTGTGAGGTGATATTTGAGCACGTGCCCAATGGGAACAAGAGAGTGAACACCAGATATCTGGGCCAAGAGAGTTACACAGGAGGGAAGAATACACACAAGGTTTTGAGCTTGTAGCATGCATGGTAGGATGGAAGAACAGTGAGGGGCTTGAATGAGAAAGTGGAGAACGAGACACTCTGGGTTTGTCATATGCAGGACTTGTAGGCCTCCATGACAATGACAGCTTGTACTGTGCGTTGGGAGAGATAGGGTGCTACCAGGGAGGAGTGATGCAGTCCTCCTTTTCTGTAGGTGCTGTGTGGAGTGGAAGGGATATGCAAAGCAAGGAAGCAACGGAGGAGCAATTGCAATGGAGGAGAGAAGATTCAGGATGGAAAGTGGAGCCGGCAGACGTGCTGACAGACAGAATGGGACTTGTGAGAAGCAGAGAAAGGGTGACTCTGGGTCATTTGGCTTGAGCAACCCCAAGAACAGACTGGCTCTGATCCTAGTGGGAGGCTGTGGGAGGAGCAGGTCTGGAGAAGGTGAGATGCTAGGTAGCTTGGGATGTTGGGCTTGACAGCCACCTAGATGTTTGGCTGAGTGAACCTATCATATAGGGTCTGGGCTAGAAATAAAAATGGACAGGTGAGGCAGGGCAGCATTCAGGGACCCATTCATTCTTTTTCCCCTTTAGGCATATAGAAAAGGCTCTGGACATGAGAGGCATGGATTTGTAGAGGGCCCAGCTGTGCACATCTGGCCCCATCTCTTCCTAGTAACTCTCCTTCTCCTTATTTCTTTGTACACAGAGAAGGAATTGGACAAGATACTCGAGGGTTGATAGTTCTGTGGATAGCTCATGAAGGTTCAGACACACTTAGACAAATGAGTAATGCATCGTACTATTAATGTGTGTGGGTTCATCTACTACTTGGCCATGTGGGAGTGTAGGGGAAGGATTCTTAGAGTTAGGACTCACAAGTGCAGGTGTTAACTCTGTGTGTGTGTGTGTGTGTGTGTGTGTGTGTGTGTGTGTCCATCTGGAAGGGTGAGGGACAGACATGCTCCTCAGAGTAGATGAGAAGGAAAAACAGTGGACTACAGTACTGCCCGGGCTGCTCTGAAAGGCAGCTTCTCAGGCTGGCTTTGCAGGAGCCTGCTCATTGCTGCAGATGTAAACCACACAGTTTTCCAAACTTTCATATTCCTAATAGAATTCATTGCCTTGTCTACAGGGGGCTACGTGTCCACATGGGAAGTCCCTCACACCCACTGTTGCACAACTAGGCATAGGCTTCCAATTTTATTGCTAACTGAAGGAAGTAGCTCTCCAGCCTAGGAACCTGTAGCCAGAGGCCCCTCAGTAAGTGTCCCACAGGATGATATTTATGTGTCCACTCAACTGGGCTAAGGGATATCCATATAGCTGGTAAGAGATTACTTCTGAGTCTCCCTGAAGGGATTCCCAGAGGAGATTAGCATTTTGATCAGGCAACTGAAGAAAGACAATCATCCTCACTAATACTGGTGCCACCATAAATCTGGAGAGGACTCCAGGGGAACAAGAAAGGCAGAGGCAGGGGAAATGCTTTTTCTTAGTTTGTACATGCCCCTCTGCCATTGGTTGTTAGAGCTGACTCTTGGGCCTTTAGACCTCAGAGCTATGCCCACCTTTTCACATCCACTTGCCTTTCCCTATCCCAACCCCCAAGGACTCCCCACTCCCTGTCCTAAGTGCTCATCCTCAAGCCTTGCCACTCAATCTATGCCACACCTCCAGCTTTCTGTCTCTAGTCTGCAAGTGGCACATCCGTGGCTCATTGGCCTCAGCATTCGTGGGAGCAGTTGCCACAAAAAATTTCCTCATATATGTCTAAACATAACACATTGGTTCTATTTCTAAAGGAGAACCTCATGAAATTTAGTGTTCTAATTAGTTAGGGACTTCACCTAGACAAGAAAGAAATTCTCATGAAATGCTCTCATCAGCATTCCAAGTTTTCAAAAGTGAACGCTTATGGAATAAATTATCATTAGAAAGTAGTCAAGTCAAACTAAACAAGAGTGTAAGTCTAGCCTTGCATAAAGAGAGGCTGGAATTTATGCAAAAATGGTTAAGAATTACACCTGAAAAGTGTTTCAGCGTTACATAGGTAAAGGTGATATTATCTGAAGAGTCTCAATTGCAAGACATTTCCAGCAGGCAATTGGATGCCACTTCTGTTAGTACAAGGGAAGGCTTGGGTGAGAATGCCCAGGGGCATGGCTGTCCAACTCTGGCTTGCATAAGAATCACTTTTAATGCTTGCTTTCAATAAGTCTTAATATTTTTCTTGTCCTTTTTAACTTTTTATTTTTAACTTATTTTAAAGAGTGTAATCATAATTCATAAAACATTAGAAACAGTATACAATTAGAGCAAGACGAGAGGTATTCAACCACAGTGCTTTGCATTGCACATTCCTGTCTTTAATGTAGTTGCTCAGATTGCAGGTATTAGAATACAGAGTTAGCCAAAGTGAAGGTATTAACATTCATAGCTATTTTATTTTATTTATTTTGTTTTTTTTTTAAATTGTATTTAATAAGAAATAACAATGTGACAGTTTCAAAATACATTATTTGTCAAACCTTGATTACCTATATCTGGTAATCTGAGCACTGCTTTGTTGATAGAAATACATAATACACCAGCCATTATTAATTTGCTATTCTTGTTTTGAAAATCTGTACTGTGTGTATTATTGTGTGTTATTCTGTTTCTATCTTTGTTTTTTGCTGTTTATGTTTTTACTCTTTAAAGTAAAATTTAGTTTAAATTAAAAATAAAATAAAACTTTAAAAAATAACTGAAAGGCAAAAAAAAAAATCACTTTTAAAGGGCCAGCAAGAAATTCAGTGGACTAACCACCTCCATAGTCAAGCACAGGGACTGAGATTCAATCTGCAGCACCCCATGGGGCACCGGCTCTGCTCCTCAGGTGCTCTGAACCAGCACTGAGTCTGGGCATGATGACATATGCCTGTAATCCCAGAGCTGAGGAAGCTAAAAACAGGAAGATCAATATGAGTCAGAGCTCCTTAGTGAAACCCTCTACCAAATATATTTAAAAAAAAAAAAAAGAATCATTGTTAAACTTACAGAATGTTATATCTGTCCTCAAAGACTTTCATACCTGAGATGTAGGATTTTGCAGTTAAAAAGCATCCCAGATGAATCTGCTTTAAGTGATCATCGACACATCTCAAAACTAAAGGAGGGTTTCAGGTTTAGGGAAATGATTTGCTAACAGTGAAGACAGAAGTCTAGAGCCACAAAGAGAGCAGTAGAATCAGGCTCCGAACTGAGACTATGAAGATTCAGGACTGGAGGCCATGCATTGGATCCAGGCACATAGGATGTGAGTTTGGCATTCCTCCTAGACACTGAAGGAAGCTAGAAGGGGCGGAAGTAGGAGGGACTGTATGGATGAACCTGGAAGGAAAAGTAGATAATTTAGGGGCCCGGCAGGATGACTCAATGGTCTAAAGTGCCTGCTTAGGAAAGCTTGGGCAGCTGCAGGGACCACAGTTCGATCCCCGGCACCACATGCTGTGCCAGCCCTGCCCTCAGGGCAGGCTGAGCTGGCCATAAAAATAAGTAAACAAACAAACAAAAGTTCTGAAACAAGAAATAAAGTAGATAATTTATCACAAAACTGGATGATACAGTGCTGTGGCTTGTGTGTAGATGCCCCCCTAATGCCTCATGCACTCATAGGTAGGGCTTTTCAGAGGTGGCTGGGGCTAGGGTGTGTGCGTTTGCACGATGGGTATGTGATAACTGGGTCAGTCCACTGATTGCATTAGGATAGTTCTGGGTTTGACTGAATGCACTTGCTGAAGACAGAGGCCCGCTGTGGGCATGAATGGCACCAATCATTAGGCTCGTAGTCTAAATGCAATAAAAGGAGAAGAAAGGCTTGCCACGGCTGCTGCCTTCTGCCTAGACTGCTGTAGACTGTTTCTCCTCCGCCGTGACCCTCTGCCATGTTGCCCCACCTTGGAGTCAGCTGATGGTAGACTGAACTCTGTACAAAATGAACTAAAATAAATCTTTCCTCCTTTAACTTGTGGGTTTCAGATATTTTGTCCCAGCAAGGAGAACATCAATTTGTGAGGCATATCTGTTTTTGGGTGTTGGCCATGGCTAACTGATATGGAGATTTTGTTTCCAGAAGATTCATTAGTGGGGTGTTATTACTACTCCAGTAGTCTCTGAATATAAAAGGATCATTTGTGAAGCACAAGTGAAATTTTACAAAGAAGAAAGACTCATAGAAACTCATGCATCTTCTTGGTAAGGTGCAGCCTTAGAAGAGAGGCTAGCATGAGAATTTTCTGTATGCCTTTGACAGGAAAGAGCGCTCAGACTCTAACTCTGAATTCAGGATGTGTGCACCCACCAGGCCATGGTTATGAAGGAGCCCCCACTAGCTTGCGCGCACACCCCAGTAGGCCCATCACCTCCAGCTGTGTCAACAGAGTGCTGTAGACAAAATGGGTGGAGAGACAGGTAAGCAAGTCATGTGGAGAGGGGATACAGACACATCTCAGACTTGGCAGGGAGAGCTAACACTTTTCAACCTGTGCCTTGAATAGGTTCATTCTGCTAAGACCGTGAATTTTTCCCCCTTTGGTTAAGAGAAAAATTTATAACCCTGGACAGGTACACAGGTAAGTATAGAAATGAAAGGAGGTAGGTACAGAGTTCTTTCCTCTGGGCTGGCTCATGTGAGATTTGTAACAAGTCTTGAAATTATTGAATCATGTCATTTTCTATATGGTTTGTTTTTCTGTTTTCAAGCTGCCCAAATTCAGGAAGAGAATCTGATTTACTGCATCGATGGAGTTGATTTATTAATTTACAAAGTGCTAATTGTGGAGAAAAAAATTGCTTATTAAGTTTGCCACAACAAGAATTTCAATTGCCTGGGAGATTCTGATATAATAAATATGTGACTTGTACTTTCAAATGTCTCAGGACATCTGAATAATTAAAAAGTGAATGGACTATTTAGGAAGGATTTGATCTGTTAAGTTTAAGTTGTGGGAACATTGGTCCAAGAGTTAGTGGGAAATGGAACAAGATGATGTGTGGATTGGATTAAAAGGTTTAAGATAATTGGGGTTTAAAAAGTAAAACTTTAATATATTGTATACTAGTTTTTAAGATTAACTACTCTAACTGATATTTTCCAGGTACAAAATCTTCCCTTCCTCATTTGAAAAACAGAAAAGAAAACATTACAGCCATATTGTTATTGTGTTCTTACAGAATTGCTCCAGGTACTGGTTCTTACTGTCCTTATTAATTTCTGCTAATCGGGGCTGGGGCAATAGCTCTGAGGCACAAGTGCCTGCTGGGCAAGTGCAAGGTCGTGAGTTTGAACCCTGGTCCCACAAAAAAAAAAAATTTCTGCTAATCTTATGAGTCAACACTGACATTTGCTATTGTCCTACTATATGTCCATGACTACAGTGAAGATGAAAATGTTTTCGTTTTCAGTTGGACATTTCCAATTTTCTCAGAGTTTTTGTTGATCCTTCAGTAGATGTTGATAAATACCACTGCATTATAACAAAAAGCACTGGGCCCATCCCCACCTTTTAAAGAGTTGTTAAGGAGTGGCCAAGTTGGTCTAGAGACCTTCACCCACTCACCTTGGGACTAGGAAGAGAAAGTAGTAGGTCCCAGAGGAAGAGAGAGATGCTATAAGCAAAGCCACTGTATTGGGAAATACTCCCCTTGCTCACCTTCGTCTGAGGTGATCCCTCTCAAATGAGATACGAAGAGCCTAGAGAACACCACTTAGAAAATGGCAAGAGCACTTCGCAGGCAAGGAGAGGCAGTGCACATTTTTCTACTCTGGCTGGTGGTCTACAAAAATGGGGGAAGGGAAGGGAGGAGCACTATTCATTCAAACAGGGCACTTAGTGAGGACTGTACTTAAAATGAGGCAGTAGCTCTCACTGGGCCCTTTTGGGATCCCCTACCAACGGAGCAGCACTCTGAGAAAGGAGCTGCAGTATCAGTGGTGTGGTCAACCCTGGTTACCATGAGGAGCTACAGCTGCTGCCTGCAACACAACGCAAACACATCTGGAACTTGAGTAGAGGAAATAGGTAGCAAACAAGGAAATTATAGCTTAAAAACATACTTTTAAGAAAACTGTAGCTTTGAGATACAACCAGCTACTAAAGTTACACTGTCTTTTTTCACCCAACTTGCTTTTCCCCTCTAGGATTCTCACTGGTAAATTTATAAGAGTCTTAAAGATACAGAAAGTCTGTAAGTTGAGTTTCCTTCTTTTCTTCTGATATTACAGATTCACACATTCTACAGGCTTCCCCCATCAAGGAAACAACACTATTTTTTTGAAGAATTTTTTAAAAATTTTATTTATTTTTTTCTTGTTTCAGAACTTTTATTTGTTTGTTCACTCATGTTTATGGCCGGCTCAGCCCCCCGCCCCCTATGGCAGGGCTGGCGCAGCATGTGGTGCCAGGGATCGAACCGCCATCTCTGAAGCCGCCCATGCTTTCCCAAGCAGGCGCTTTAGACCACTGAGCCATCCCGCCAGGCCCGGAAACAACACTATTAATTGGGAACTATATCTGTAAACTTCAAACAAACATGAGTAGTTTGACTTCTAATCCAGCCTACTAAAAGCTAACCTTACAGGTACTAGAATTATGCAATCCCAGATCAGCTGTACTAGATAGCCCCAAAACCACATAAAACCCCAGCTCAAATCATAATGCACCTCACCCTCAAATACCCCTGAGCTTCCTGTGTACCTTCCTTGATGCTGCTGAATAAATCTGCTGATGCCTCTCACGGATGTGTCCTGAAATGCTTTGCTGTGAAGTCAGGAACCTACTCAGTGGGGGATGGGAGATGAGTTGAGATCACCCTTCCTCTTATGGGGAACCTCCTTGAATCCTACACAATAAAGGAACCAGGGGACAACCTTTCTGCAGCCCAGTAAGGGCTTTGATCCCTCTCAGTAGGAGTGGAACATCATGCCAAACAGGCAATCCTACAAGGGATGCCGCCCTCTTAAAGTTACAGAGTTATCTGATGGAGCAGAAGAAAAGTCCAGAAGGAGAGCTGGAGAAGATCCTGGGGAATAGAAATGATAGCCTGGCAACAGGGCACACTCTAATCCAGCGGTTCTCAACCTGTGGGTCACGACCCTGGTGGGGGTCGAATGACCAAAACACAGGGGTCTCCCAAAGCCATCAGAAAATACATAATGCGTATCAGGTATTTACATTCCAAATCAGAACTGCAGCAAAATTACAGTTTTGAAGTAGCCACCAAAATTATTTTTTGGTTTGGGGTCACCGCAACATGAGGAACTGTATTGTGGGGTCACGGCATTAGAAAGGTTGAGAACAACTGCTCTAATCTATATACTGTATCTCGCAAAGTCTGATCACACACATGATGCTCTGTGACAACTTCAACGTCATGTTAGGCATGAACACGAGTGGTGCAGAGTGTAGTTGGTGGTACCAGACATCTCATGTCTGGCTTCACATGTTCTGTGGATCTTTTCTATTTTAGTCTTTGCTAAGGCAGTCTGCTGGGCATGGGGATAAACCAACCAACTACATCTGGCTGCAGGTACATACACCTAGTTTTAAATATCTAGCATGCATCTCTTCCCCAGTGTTTCTTGACTTCCAACAATCATTAACTCAAGAGTACACTCTTGGTTTGACTTTGCCTCCATCCTGTTGCTCTTTTCCTAGTCTCACATCTTAGAAGAAACGATCTGCCTGTGAGCCCCATTCTCAAACTTTGCTTTTGGGAACCTGTAGTTAAGACAGCTGTTTACTGAGATTTTGATTCAATAGTGCCCTCTCCCGTTGGTACAATGAAGTTCAGCTTAGCTTCTTTAATGAATGGTACTCTAGTGTGTGTGTGTGTGTGTGTGTGTGTGTGTGTGTGTGTGTGTGTAAGGGATGTCAAACAGCATGCTTCTGATTTTTGTAAAACTATTTACTATTTCTGAGGACATTTATTTTTTAAATTTAATTTAATTTAACCTTTAGTTATTTATTTATGTTATGGCCGGCTCATCCTACCCTGGGGGTGGGGCTGGCACAGCATGTGGGGCCAGGGGTCAAACATGGTCCCTGTGGTTGCCAAAGCTTGCCTAAGAAGGTGCTTTAGACCACTGATCCATATCACCGGCCCTTCCGAGGACATTTAATTCAGATCTTTCTTCTTACTTTTCTTTTGCTATCAATCCTATAATGGATACCTCTCTCTTCTAAGTTACCAGTAGCTGGTCTTTTCCCCTAATGCCTTGGATTTGCACTTTTTGAGGCTCCTTATTTTGCTCAGAATCCAGTTAGCCTTAAACTCACTGTGAATATCCCTTCCCTTGGGATGGAGGGAACTTCTTCCGATGCTGTAGTCTCATGGAGGTCCTGCTGGACAGATTTTGTTGCACCTCTTGCACAGTATCTCTGATTCTTTGAGTCTCCTCTCCAAAAAGTGAACTTTGTACAAACCTGTTCTCCAGTTATACATAAGTTGCTTTCCAACATAGATGTGACCAAAGTCTAATCTTACTCATTCTACTCACTTTTCAGTGTAAGTTTTGGAGTTTGTCAGCAGACTCTTTGAGTGCCTGACATTATCCATTAGCCCATCAGAATCCGAAGTCCTGACTCAACTCTCTTTCAGTTTCCTCTTACTTCTTCAGTGAGCATTGACCTTTCAGCTGAGGAATTGTCATTTTTCCCTAGGCTTTCAAGTTTATTGAGATAAAATTTACTTAAAACATTTTATTGCTATTTTAAAAATCTTTACTGTGCCTTTGCCCCACACTTAATTATGAATGTGTTTAGTGCCTCCTCTATTTTCTGGACTATTCTGCAGCACACATTTTATGGCACTCATCTGGCAGTGAGTCATTGTTTGGGTTTGTTGATTTATGTCTTTGTTTTTTTTAAAAATTTTTTCTTGTTTCAGAACTTTTGTTTGTTTATTTATTTATTTATTTATTTATTTATTTTATGGCCGGCTCAGCCTGCCCTGAGGGCAGGGCTGGCACAGCATGTGATGCCCGGGATCGAACCGCGGTCCCTGCAGCGGCCTGCAGGTGCTTTAGACCACTGAGCCATCCTGCTGGGCCCCTATGTCTTTGTTTTTCACTTCATTAGCTCCTCATAATGTATTTCCTTTCTATTTTCCTTGGATTGATCCTACTATTCCATCTCTCATTTCTTAATCAGAAAGTTAACTTGGCCATTTGATATCTTTTTTCCGTATGCAGATTTTTTCTAATATAAATATCTTCTATAAGTATCTTCCTATTTTTTGTCTACTATAGTGTTTTTTAAAGCATGAGGCACACCTGTAATCCCAGCACTCGGGAGGCTGAGGCAGGAGGATTGGTGTGAGTTCGAGACCAGCCTGGGCTACAAAAGTGAGCTCAGGACCAGCCTCAACTGCATAGCGAGACCCTGTCTCAAAAAGACAAAAAAAAAAAAAAAAAAAAAAAGCATGAGGTTTTTTTCTTAAGGAGTTCTTCTTGCACCCCTACAGTATTATTTTCTTTTTTTCTTCCTTATTTTTAAAAGAAAATAAATATAGTTTAAAAACATTAAAAAGTATACAGAATTTCATTAAACAAAATAATGATTGTTATTATCTTGGATAATGTTGTCTTCAAATTAGTTGTTTAGATTAACTGATATAAGCACGCAAATTTGAAAAAAAAAAAAGGGTAGTTATAAGGAATGAAAATGAGAAGAAAACAGTTTAAATACTATCTGCTTCTTCCAGTTGCCAGCAGAAGTCAGCATCACAGTTCTGTGCATCTATCTTTAGGGCTGCACGACTGGTCAGAGCCAAATCTTGGAAACAACTCCAATGCACATCAGCTGAGAAAGGGCTAAAATAAAGATGTGATGTTTTTATACAGTGGAGTATTACTTAGCTATAAAGAGGGATAAACTCAAGAATTGTGAAAGTAAATGGATGCAACTAGAGACCATACTCATATGTGAGGCAAATCAGATCCACATGTGTGAACATCATATTGTTTTACTAGTATAAGAACCTGAATGAGTAAGTAAAATTTGGAAGGTATAATAGATATTGTGAAAGAGAAATAATCTGCTCAAAGGGAAGAAACAACTGGGATGAAGCAAAGGATTAAAGAAAGAAAGAAAGAAAGAAGAGTAGGAAGGGGAAAAGATATATTTAAGTATCCCTGCAGTTTTTGTATGTAATGTTTTTGTCATCCCCTACCTGGAAACTGTCTTCAAATTCCATCAATTTGGAAATCAAGCAGGCAGTACATTGAGCTCCAGAGAAACAGCTCTGGGGCAAGTGAGAGCCAGACAGGCACTGGGTGACTCTGCACCTCACTGAGGAAAACAAGTAAACATGGGCAAAGGTGATCCTAAGAAGTCAAAAGGTAGGATGTCATCATATCTATTCTTTGTACAAACTTGCCAAGAGGAGTACAAGAAGAAGCACCTTGATGCTTTTGTTAACTTCTCAGAGTTCTCTAAGAAGTGCTCAGAAAGGTGGAAGACCATGTCTGCTAAAGAAAAAAGAAAGTTTGAAGACATGACAAAAGCAGACAAGGCTCATTATGAAAGAGAAGTGAAAATTTATATTCCTCCTAAAGAAGAAACGAAAAAGAAGTTCAAGGATCCCTATATGCCCAAGAGGCCTCCTTCAGCTTTCTTCTTCTTATTCTGTTCTGAATTTTGCCCCAAAATCAAAGGGAAATATCTTGAGCTCTTCATTGGTGAGGTTGCAAAGAAACTTGGAGAAATGTGGAATAATCCTGCAGCAGCCATACGAGGAGCGCTAAACTGAAGGAAAAGTATGAAAAGGACATCGCCACCTACAGGGCTAAGGGAAAATCTGATGCAGCAAAAAGGGAGCCATCAAGGCTGAAAAAAGGAAGAAAAAGAAGAGGAGAAAGAATAGGATGAAGAGAAGAAAGAAGATGAAGAGGATGAGGAGGATAAAAAGAGGATGATGAATAAGTTGGTTCTGGTGCACAATTTTTTCCTTGTCTATAAAGCATTTAACTGCCCCCCACAACTCACTCCCTTTGAATAAAAAACTTGAAATGTAAGGCTGTATAAGATTAAAGCTGTGCATTGCCTGTTTTTGTATAGTTAACATACTACCAAATGTGTCTTTATGTAGCCCCGCCCTGGTGGTATTTTCAATAGCCACTAACCTCACCTGATACAGTATGGGGGTTGTAAATTGGCGTGGAAATTTAAAGCAGGTTCTTGTTGGTGCACAGCACAAATTAGTCACATATAGAGATGGTAATTTTTCAACTTCAGTTGCCTCTGATACAGCTTATATGAAATAATTGTTATTCTGTTAACTGAATACCACTCTATAATTGCAAAAACAAAAGTTGCAACTGTTTTGTTGATATTCTGAATGCTTCTAAGTAAATACAATTTTTCTTATTAAAAAAGAAAATTAATCAACATATTAATTAATAACTTATTGATCAAAAAATTAATTGCACTGGAAGTACAGATCACTTAAGTTTTAAGAAGCCCAGCTTCTTTTGAATACAGAGAACAGAATGTAACAGAAAAATAAGTGAGGTCAGGAAATGTGTGGGATGCGCATCATGGTTCAGCTTTACAAGGGGCCAGAAAAGGCAACTGTGTCCTAGCAGTAGCACTTACCTAGAAATTTGTTTTCACCCAAAAACTTGTGACAAAGAACCTTCCCTCCAAGGTATGTTTGAAAGAGAGAGAGAAGGGAGAGAATATTTATTTTTTTCAGCTGCTTTGCATCTTTCACTCCCCATATGCAAGACTCATGCTAGAGAAAGTTCCTTGGCCTACATTTCCAGTGTATCTCCAGGCTGCTCAGTGGCTGCTCGAGGAGTCAGATACCACACTCCACACGGGGCTCACTGATAACCCCAACATTGAAGCCATATTGCATGGGGGAAATCACTGACCAAGAGAGACAGAAGAGGTAGGGGAGAGGCTGAGGGGAACAAAGTTTGTTTAGCAAAATCTAGATGATCTCTACTTCTCAGTGTAATTAACTTTTTCACCAATGAGTTTTAGTAAATACGTTGCTTGACTTTGAAACATATAGGATTTTAAGGTTATCATTTTAAAATTTTGCTTTATGTGTGCTTGAGGAAAATCTGTGTCCTGTAGTTGTCAGAAGCAGACTTTCTCATGCAAGCAATTGTATTCTTTTTTTTTTTTTTTTCAAGCAATTGTATTCTTAAAGTCTTTGATAGTCTTACAGACTTTCCTCCAGGATGCACTCCCAGTTAATGGGAAAGTAAAATGAAATATATCACGATGAAATATAACATACTTTTTTCTGGTGGTCTGTGAGTTTCACTCCTCAGAAAGCAGGGGTAGATCACCACAGAAAAAACAGGATGAGTCCCAGAAAGCTATGAGGCCCTGGGGAGCCCCACCCTCCACTGTCCCAGGACTCTTACTGACCTGAGCCCTGTTCCCCTCCTATCACTGCTGAGCACAGGTCAACATTGGGAGCTTCAAAAATGTCAAAACAAAGGAACAAGTGGCAATCTCAGACCTCCAGCCCAGCAGAACAAGTCAAGGAGAAAAGACATAGTAGAATTTGGAAATCATACTCCTAAAATTTCTGAAGTGATAGCAACTGAAGCAAAGAAACAGCTCCATCAGACTATAGAATAAATAAGATCAGAAATAATATCTCAGGTCAAAAAACAAATGACAACAATCATAAAAAATTAATCTATAGAAGACAGATTAGAAAATGAAGACTAGGAAAATGATGAAACCATTGAATGAACAATACAGGAAAGAATTAGAATGCATGAAACAGATTCAAACAGATATCCAAGAAATTGAGAATTTCATTGAAAGCTGCCAAAACTACCCGAATGAAACTGAAGATAGACTTTCATACCCTGAAGTCAGCCTTGCAGTGAGTGATTGCAAATGGAAAGATCTCTGAGAAATAGCAAGGAACCGGGAAATAACAAGTGAACAGCTGCAAGATGATGTTAAGAAAAGCAATACAAAATAGGTGTCCAAGCCGGGCGTGGTGGCTCACGCCTGTAATCCCAGCACTCGGGAGGCTGAGGCAGGAGGATTGGTGTGAGTTCGAGACCAGCCTGGGCTACAAAAGTGAGCTCAAGGCCAGCCTCAACTGCATAGCGAGACCCTGTCTCAAAAAGACAAAAAAAAAAAAAAAAAAAAAAAAAAAAAAAAAAAAAAAAAAAAAAAAAAAA
>PVJA010006588.1:5379-72648 GCA_004027025.1 Myocastor coypus | reverse complement strand
TGCTTGAATTTGAGTCCTTTCTTTCCTCTTTTTGATGAGGTTAGCTAGGGGCTTATCAATCTTATTTAATCTTTCAAAGAACCAGCTTTTGGATTCATTAATTCTTTGTATTGTTTTCTTTGTCTCAATTGAATTGATTTCTGCTCTAATCTTTATAATTTCCTCCCACCTTCGGGCTTTGGATTTCGTTTGTTCTTCCTCTTCTAGTCGGTTTAAGTGTTGACTTCATGGTTTGTGAAGAGAAATCTGCTGTTATTCGGACGGTTTTTCCTTTAAATGTGATCTGTTTCTTTTCTCTAGCAGCTTTTAGTATATTATTGCTCAGCTGGATTTCTGGTTTCTTGACTATTGTATGTCTTGGCGTGTTTTTAGTTGGGTTGATGTTATTTGGGGTTCTGTAGGCTTCAGTTACCTGAATGTCTGATTGTTTTCTCAGATTTGGGAAGTTTTCTGCTATTACTTCTGCCCATATTCTTTTTATATCATTTGTATTGACTCCTTCTTTCTCATTGATTCTCATTAATCTCACGTTGTTCATTTTCGCATCGTCTTGCAGATGATGAATTATTTTTTCCTGCATTCTGGTTGTTTTTAAAAGATTCTTTCTTACTCTTTCACTGGCTGCAACTGTGTCTTCAAGGTTCGAAACTCTATCTTCATTTTCGTTCATTCGGCTCTGCCAACTTGTGATCGAGGTTTTATTTTCTTGTATATCTCTTTGGAACTGTTTCATGCGATCTATGTCTTTCCTGTATTGCTCCCTCAGGGAGTCCATCATTTTTCTATTCTCCTCTAATTTTTTTATCGATGTTTTCTTTAATAGTATTGAAGTCTGTCATTATGGTTATCCTTTCTGTGTCTAAAACAGAGATTATTTCTGTTCTGTTCTCCTTTCTACTTTTGTGTAGTTGTTCCCCTACTTGGGATGCTATTGATTTAGGCATGTCTTTGTCAACTTTAGGTATTATTTCTGCTCTGATGTCCTATATACGTTTCTCCAGCCATTTTTCCACTTCAGGTATTTCTTTTTATACTTCAGATGTTATCTCTGATCTCAGTTGCTCTATAAGTTTCTGCACTTGTGTGTCTGCCTCAGATGCTACCAATTCAGAGGTTTCATCTGTATGGTTCCTATTTTCTCCCATGATAGTGTCTTCTGTATTTGGTTTGGGTGGGCACGGGCCCTAAGATTGCCTCCTACTCCTTGTTGTTATCATTTTGTATGGAAGCGGCCTCTGCACTTTGGTGGCGTTATGCTGTGTCTATGGGCATTTGGTCTGACTCTGTGCTGGAGCTCTGGCTGCTAGCTTCTGTGAATCCCGGTGGATGTGGTCTTTAGGTGGAGGTGGAGCTTTGGGGTTGAGTAGTCCTGGTAGGCTCATGGAGCAGATCGGGTGCCAGACAAGATATTTGATGGGTTCAGTGCCGGAGCTTGGGCTGAAGGGTTTCAAAAAAAAAAAAAAAAAAAAATAGGTGGGGGGAGTGGGGGAGGGGAAGGCGGGCCAAGGATCCTGACCCAGTAGGTGCGCGGGCTTCGGTCGGGACTGGGAGAGAAAGTTAGTCGCAGGAACGCAGAGGCGGGCAGAGGGGCGCAGGCAGCTTACCCGCGGCGGACGCGCGGGCTCTGCTACTGGCTGGAACTCGGGTCGGGACTGGAACCTATTATGTAGTTTTAAATTTTCACTTATTTTATACAGATCACCACATCAATTCTATAGCATTTCAGTTTTATCTGTGGTATTGCTCTTATTGCTTTGTATTTTAGTTTTATGTGCAATCCCTGTGATTAGTTGATAAATATAGGAATTGTTTTGTTTTTATTTTTTCTAAAGTGCTAGGATTTTAACAATCTTTTTTAAAAGAAAAAATGGTACTGTATACACAATAGAGTGCTACTCAGCCTATAAAGAAGGTAAATGAGTTACTTGTTGGAACCGGAAATACTCTGAAACCAGCAAGCTAAGTGAAATAAATCAGATACAGAAAGTTTAACATCACATAGTGTCACTTACATGAGAAAGTTAAAGAGCAAACAATTTGAAGAACAAAGTAAACATTAGGTAGAAGGAAACAGGGACTACACCTTTTGCAGATAATGAGATTTAAAGATGGAGAGCAGAGAGAGAGGAAGGAAAGGAGAAATAGAAAGGATTAAGATGTGATGGGACCAGGTGCCATTCCCCAGGATAAAAGTATCGATTATGCATCATAAACATGCACTAATAAAAATAAATTAAAAACTAAAAAAGCCATATCTTACTATGAGACATATATATTTACCAGGTAAAAATCTTTATACTGAGACCTCAAAATAAATAAATAAATAAATACATACATACATACATACATACATACATACATAATGGCTGGCTGGAATCTGCATGGACCTAGCAAAGGGACTATGTGATTTTTGCATCACAAGCACTGTATCCACCATACAAATGAGAATAAATCATTATGGGAGGTGATATTGGTCAGGGTACAAAATTCCAATCACAAGGAAGATGTTCAAGAGAACTGTTGTGTAATATAATGAAAGGAAGTCATATACTATATTTTGAAAATTTCTAAGGGAGTAGATTGTAAATGTTCACATCAAGAACATAATAATTATATGAGGTAATGCTACATCAATGAACTCTACTGAGCTATTCTACAATGTGAATATATTTCAAAACCTTGTGAAATAATGAAATATATATATATATATATATATATATATATATATATATATTATATAGATATACATATATACCATTCTTTAAAAACATGCAATTGGAAAAAGAACAGAGAGAGAATAACAGGTATGTTGGTGCATACCTGTCATTCTAGCTTCTTGGGAGGCTGAGATTGGGAGCACAACATCAAGGCCATTCTGGAAGACTTAGCAACACCTCGTAAGATAAAAAGTGCTGGAGTCCTGGGTTCAGTCTTCAGTAACACACACAAAAACAGAAAACAAAAAGCAACAAGAGGGATTTACAGAAAGAATACACTTTTATCATAAAACTTCATGTTCTGTTTACTTAGCTTCTAATTTCTAAAATAGACGAAAGTGAGTTGAATACTCTGTAAATTCTGTAGAATTGGAGATTCTATGATTCACTTTAACCTAATTCTTCTCCAGAACCTTTCCCTTGAAAGTGCTACATGCTTAAAGGCCTTTGAAATAATGATAGAGGGGTTGGGGAGACAGGTTGGCAGTTCTAAGCACCTGCCTGGCAAGAGTAAGGACCAGAGTTCGACCCCCCAGTACCACATGCCTTGCTGGCTTGGAACTCCGGGTGCACCAGGCCAGCCCCACAACCAAGCGCGGTAGTACTTGCATACCTCTAATTCCAGTGCTGGGGAGGCTGAGACAGGAGAACCATTATGAGTCTGAATTGTGTAGTAAGACCACGTGACCAGTAAACAAACAAATAAAAACAGAACAAAATTTATCATGGTCAAAATAAATAGTATAAGATTTCTAAAGCCACTCACTCTTCTAATGGATCTGACACATGATGGCCATGCACAAAGGTAGGTGTAAGTCTCTATGCTTCTCTGATAAGGTGATGCCATCTTATATAACATCATCTCATGGCTACATTTGCTTTAATTACTTTACAAAAGGAAGAAAGACAAAAGCAAATACAAACAGGGCTGGGAGTGCAGCTCAGTGAACAACTCAGTGGTAGAAACTGTGCTTAGAATCTTTGGGTCTTTGAGATTGGGTTTAATCCCAGTGAGAGAGAGAGAGAGAGAGAGAGAGAGAGAGAGAGAGAGAGAGAGAGAGAGAGAGAGAGAGAAGCAGTAGTCAGGCAGGGAGAGAGAAGAAAAGAGAATGGAGAGGGAGGGAGTGAACAATTATAAAAGTGATGCATATTTTACAAGTAGATGAATCTTGCTAATGAGGAAACAAAATCTAGAATATTAAAAAGTATTAAAATGTTAAATGAAATTCATTTTATATTAAGAAAATTTGCATGTACTCTTAATCCACACTGTTTATTTCATCTCATGTCCCTGTTTACTCCTTCTTGGCCTTTAAAAAAATCTGACTATTTGTGGGTACCACTTTGTTCTCTACTTATTGTAATTTCACACTTGACCAAAGAACATGGGCTCTGAACAAAGCTGTTGATATGTAAATAGCAGCTTTGGAGATGGAAGCACCAGATTGTTCCTAAACAGAAGAGAAATTGCAGTTGCTTCATTTAACTGAGTAGAAAAGAATGTCTCAATATAGAAATTTGAATTGCTTTCTAAAATAAAAAGTGCATCATCTAGACTTGAGCCTTATACAGAGGAGATTATTATGACAGGTGGGCAATTATCCATCTTGTTCATTTCCTTGGCTTTTGGAAATATTCTCAATATTCATGCACAGATACATTTTCTTGTGGCTTCAGAATTTGGATTTGCAAATCTGAAGAGTTTTATTTAAATAGAATCTAACTAATCTCAAATCCAGAAAACAAATCAGGTTCTTTGGCAAATGAGGAAGGTAGATATGATTAAGCAATATCCTTAAGAACACCAACCCATCTGAGTTGTAGAACTTATGACAACTAAATTCTGTTTACTGGTCACCCTTGATTATGGGAAAATGAGACTATCCACAAGAGATCCAAAGCTTTTAGGCTCAAGTGTTGTTCAAGGAACAAGAAGATCAGGAAATGTATGAACTTGTTAGAAATGCAGAATCCCAGGTCCCAGCTTATAAGCTATTTTTCCCCCCAAGATTCCTCAGATGATTAGCACTGCTGGATTTTGAAAATGGAAACCACAAGGCATGAAACATAAAGCTAGATTAGTATGCTGAGCTGTCAGGGGCTTAAATCAACAGCTTCCATCTTTGCCAGTTTTACCAATAACCCACTGTGATTATAGAACACTGGATTATGTATGCAACTACTTTCTCTGAGTTCAATGAGAATTTTTTTGTGCCAATAATGATTAAAAAAATTATCACGTCTACACCCTGTGCTCTGTATAACTAGTAGGAGGACAACAATATGCATTGTATCAAATACCGGAAATGTACTACTAACGTGTTTTGAAACTGTCACATTGTTCTTATTAAATGCAATAAAAACCCCACAAAGTTTGTGTTTGATAAAAGGATAAAAAAAGAAAATGGAAAGCAAACCAACTAAATGAAAATTTTAGATAACAAAGTATTTTGCTTAGTATTAGTATGTCCTAAATATTACACAAAACCTGTTCTTCTGTAATTCAAACTTAACAGGGTATCCTTTTTAAAAGTTCTCTTTGGGGTCCTGGGGACAGAGTCCAGGGCTTTGTGTACACTGAGCAAGCAGCCAGCCACTGAGCTACATCTGATAGAGCCCAGAAAGGGACATCTCCAGGTGGAGTGGCCCCACTCACCATCTTAGAGAAACCCACGTTGCAGAGGACAGGTCAGCAGGCCACAAGCCATCCCCTGCGGACATGCCAATAGGTTACAGAGGACACAGAATGCATCAGCAAGCCACTAACCCTCCATTTCTCTGACCTCCTCCTCCTCAAAAGTCCAGTTAAAAACACTATAAAAAAGCCTCTTCGCCCATGACAGACACTTCTCTGCTCTCCTTGCACAGAAAACCCCTTTCAGGCTCAGCAATAAACCTTCTTGGGCTGCTGAGTTCCGTGCTTCTTGCCTGCTCAACATCAAAGGACCTTATACTTTTTATTATGAGGGAAGGTATTGCTAAATTGCCCAGCAATGACCTAGAACTCATGATCCTCTTGCCTCAGCTTCTTGAGTAGCTTGGATTAGAGGTGCGCACACCACATATGGGTTGCACATCTTGTACTTCATGAGGAACCTAGTAAGCAGTTGTGTGGAGAGTATAGTTTGAGAAATGAATCTGAGGAGTGATGTTTTGAAAATGTGTAGCTGAGGGTGCTCTGGCAAATATCATGGGGCCTGTTCTCTGAACCTCTGATCCTCTGGATTGCTGTGGAGCCCCCAAAATTTATGCTTTGAAACTGATTCTTAGATGATGTTATTGCAGGTGCTCTAAGGTGCATGCTTTAAGAACTGCCATTATAAAACACTTCTTCTCCAGGGTGGCTTCTCACAGCCTTCAGCTATGGTATTGGATACAACACTGATGCCTAACCAAAGAGATTCTGAGTTAACTGTTCTACAGCACAGGGCAGGCATAAGAAGTGCTCCAGGTGCCTAGCCCCTGAAGATTCTGCTGGGACATAAAATTTTCCCTAGAAAGTAACTTTTTATTTTTTCCTCTCCTTTAAAGTAGTTAAGTACTTAGGGCTGGCCAAATAGTTCAGTGGATTAAAGTTCCTGTTTGGGTCGATGCAGGGGTCAGGGCAGGGGGTTCAATCCCCTGGTCTCTCTTGCCAACCCTGCCCCCAGGACCCACTAAGAAGGCAACTGAGACTGGGCGTGTTAGCAAACACCTGTAATCTCAGCTCTTTGGAGGCTGAACACAGGTGGATCACTGTGAGCCTGATATAGATAGTGAGACCCTACAGACCCTCTAGACCCTTATTAAAAAATACAAAAAATGCTTTTAAGTACTTAGGTTAATTCTTTAGCTTTATACAAGTGCATAAGCCATTTACACAAAACTAAAATTAAAAAAAATCTTGAGCTAAATGTGATAAGGCATCATGATTTAAAAAGCTCCTCCTAACTCCATGCAATAATTACACTTTCTAGTTTCTGTTTAATGCCTTGACATCTGGTTCCTGGCTGAATTAGGAGGGACTGCCCCTGTCATGGTTAAATAATGCCCACAGAGGCAATCAACTTATTTCTGACCTTGCTTTTCCTATGTAAATCAATTAACCCAGGGCCCTGGAATACTGGTGCTATTCCACGTTGTACTTCCTCCAGGGCCAGGCACCTGATGACTAGGGGCAGTCCCCATGCCCTAGGGAATTCACTAGCACTGAACCTGCTGGTCCTGTCTTAACCCTTCCTGCCTGAGGAACTATGACTGTATTTTTCCTTTTCCTATCTCCAAGAGACCTTGGAGTTTTTCCCTGTGGTTGGAAACAGTACACTTTGCCTCCTGTATACAGGAATCTATCAATATAAAGAACTTCTTTCATGATGGTGTATGTGCCTTAACATACTCATTCAATAAATCCTTGGTACACTTTTAAGAAATGCCACCAAAACTATTACAATGATGCAAAATTTCTTCTAAAACTGAGTAAAATCTCTTCACTTAGAAAGATTGGGCATGGCAGAAAACAATGTTAAGTAAGGCTCTAAGACAATATAATCTTGTCAGAAGAAAATTCAGTTTTCTGGAGGGCGAGTCTGCACAATGCTTGGAAACATCTGGCAATTCAATTTCATGGTTTTCTGTCTGAAATCAGTCCTTATGTGGCCACCACAGCCCACCCAGGTCCTCAGGTCAGTGCAGGCCCAGTGATCACAGAAAGATATATTACAGTCCTTCAAAGAATGATGCAATAATTCTGAGGGCACAGTTCTCAGCCAGTACCTAGGTCAGGAAATGGAAAAGGCATCTTCTATGCATTGGTCAAGGTCATCTGGAAAACAATCCAATGAAGTCACACATCTGAGAATTATTGGCAGTAAGACAAGAAGTTAGTTCTCTACACAGTCTTCCCCTTGAGTCACCCAGGCTTTTGCTGTTATTCTGGTTTTTTGTTTTTTTCTTTTTTCTTTTTTGTTGATAGTAGACAAAGAAAATTTTGAGTAGGTGACAGAAGCTTTTGGGTCCAAATGTTAAGGACACTGGAGTTCTATTTATGACCACTCTTAACTGGACAAAAGAACAAGGTAGGCTTGACTCCCTCTCCTCATGCTCCATAAATTCACACTATCTTCTCAGTGCATCACTGCCCAACAGAGGCAAATTGGTCAGCTTGCACTTGGTCTAGAGCAGACGTAGAACTGCAACACTTCTTGGACAGGAAAGAGCAACATAAATGCTGTGTGATGTCTAGGCTGGATGACAGGAATCTTGCAATGAAGCTGAATTTCCCTGCTCTGAGGTGCCATGAAATCCAGGAGACAAGCCCTGCATGCCCGTGACTCAAACAACTGGAGTTGTAGTTAAGAATTGTATACAGAACAGACCACTGATTACAAGTCTGATTTCATGAGTTCTACCACATAAGAAAGAACATGACTGGCTTTTGTCCCTGACTGTTGGAGGCATCTCATAACCTTAGACTTTTTAGGGTGCTAGAAGTGTCTCTCTTATTAACGCAGGCCCTCTGTACCACACCTGGTAGCCAACACTAATGAGGCAGCTCGGTATGGGTCTTGTTGTGGAAGAAAGACCAACCGGGCGAGAGCAGCCCCATCTCTGAGGGGAAGCAGGGAAATGGCTGGAGATGCAACTTAATTTCTTGGCCTGTGACTCAATGAATCAGGCCTACTTCATGAAATGCCAATAAATACTCTGGCTCCTGAGGTGATTATCCCTAGCTCTGGTGACAATCTCTGCCTATTTTCACACATTACTGTTCTGGGAAGTGATGTATCCTAAGACTGGTGGACATTTCATGTTGGAAATCCTCTCATCCTTCACCCTATATGTCTCTTCCAATATTTATTTTTGCATTATGTAAAAGCACTATGATCACCAAGTGTTTTCAGTGAATTCTTTCTACCCATTATTAAACAGGGGTGGGTTGTTGGATTGTTGACTTTGTATCAGAAGTGAGGATGGGATCCTGAACTTGGGCTTGGTGTCTGTAATGAGGGTAGACCTGTGGAGAACTGTGGCCTTAATCTTTGGGCAGTGAGGAAGTGTACCTACTCTGAATTATTCATACTCATTCTCTGTCTCATTTCCTGCTTTCTAATTAACATTGTACATATTTAAGGATAGAAAACTATTTATTTTAAGTTTATATTATTTTTGCAGCTTATTTTGCCAGGGATTTGTACAGTGTCTTTCCCAAGGTGGGGTAGGTGGCTGGCACAAGATCTCTCTGGAATAGGGAACATGAGGAGTCCTAGTAGGAAACATATGTAATTTCAAAGGTAAAAGAGGAAGCTAAGGTAGCAGTGTGTTGAGGTCTATCTGCAGATACTGCAGACCCTGTTTGAGAGAAGAAGACAGCTGCATAATGTAGCAGCTGAAGAAGTAGAGGGACCAAGAGAAATGGACCAAGTGGGGTAATGTAAGCCTTCTGCAAAGATAATAAAACAAAACAACAACAATATCAAAGAGCCTTTCCTGGTCACAAGGCCCGCAGGACCTGTCACTGCTCCTTGGGTCCACCCACACCAGCCTCTTTGTTAGCCACTGCAGACTTCCAGTTTATTCTTTGTTCTTCCTTCAGGTCCCTATCACTTGCTTCCTCTCACTGGGGCTTCTTCTCCACAATCACAGTTTAGCTTCAACCACACTTTCTCCCAGAGCATTTTCTAGCCATGTGTGCTAAATACTCTCCATAGCCCTGTCTTGGAGTTTTTCCCTAGCCTTAGACATGGAGTATTGTTTAAAAGTATTTATTGCTGTAAAGGTATTAGCTTATTTTGTGAAAATGTATTTCCTCCCTCTAACCATCCCATGTGATATACATAACCCTCACATAAACACGGTGAGGATAAGGCTTTGCCCATCTGGTTTCCGCCATACCCTTGCCCCACTGAATCATACCTGGTACTCTGACTGAATGAGTGACAGAGGAAAAGCATTCATCACGTGTTGCTCTTTGAGGTAACTGTGTGAGGCTTACAAGAAATGTCTAGGATTCATTCTTTTCCCCAAGGAACTGTGGGAACTGAGCATGATGTGCACATGAAACAGAACTCAGGACATTTCTGTGGTTCTTTTGCTCTCCAGAAGAATTAAGTTGTGGTTCCCTTCTGCCCTGGCTTTATGAATCCTTTCCTCCTCAAACTTCAATAGCATCCTGACACCACTGAATCCTAAGTTATTCCCTATATCTTCACCAAAATACATAGTAAAACATATTTTACTTTAAACCTATGTACATTTTAGCTAGAGGAAAAACACTTATGGTATGATTATGTTTTTGTATTACTTTTAGGGTGGAATTTTATCAGGATTTTTATTAGATGAGAGTTATGTTTCAAAATACAGATGGATGTATAATAATAAACTTACATAGAATTCGGCAGTGTGTACATACCGTCGTGTAAATGAATAAATACCTGTGACTGGTTGTCTGTCTCAGAAGTAAAAAAATACAGAAAGCAAAGAATTCAAAGTCAATTCAAATATATTCAACTTACCATACAAAAATACCTTAGGCCCAGTGCCAAAGAATAATCTTAGATTGGAATTTGTTAAACATTCTAAATTTAACCATCTGTGATTCTTTTCTAAGTGCCACCCAATACTATCTTTTGAAACAGAGGCTGTGTTTTTAAAGGGCAATTGTCACTTCATTTGAATATTTATTCTCTAGGTAAACAGCTGGCAACAGTCTCACTCTAGATTAGAGAAGGAGTATGTCATAAAGATGACATACAAATGATTGGCCGTGCTTTTCCCTCTGGCCATCACTATCTAGAATATTGACACATTTACATGAGAAGGCAATGATAGTGTCTAGTATTTCACAAGGAAGTGTTTTCATATTTTTTGGCATCAATTTTGGAATGCTTAGTTGCTACTCAGCATCTTCATCTCACACAGAGGTGGAGTGAGCCCTGATCTAGTGCTGGTGCATGGATAGACTCTGGGTCTCACGAGGAACCTATGTTGTCATTCATTCATCCTGAAGATTATTGATTATTGAAGATTATTAAAAATGAAACATGACTAAGATCATATTCCTGTAAGGTGCTTATGGCAGAGGAAGGCTCGCCCATAACGTCTCTGTGTCCTGAAATACATGGACTGGGGCTGGCCCTGAAGCTCAGTGGACTAAAGCACCTAGTTTGGCAGAGCATAGCGGCCCTGGTTCAATCCCAGGTGATCCCTTATGTGCTGTGCCTGTCCTGCTCCCCAGGGTGCACTGAGGCGGCAATTGAAACTGGGTGTGGTGGCGTGTGCCTGTAATCCCAGCACTTTGAGAGGCTGAAAACAAGAGGATCATTATGAGCCCAATCTATGTAGTGAGACTCTGTAGACCCTGCATCCCCTGTCCTAAATGCATTAAAAAAAAAAGAGAGAGAGAGAGAGAAAACAAATAAAAAGAAACCATGGACTGACCTAGTGCAGAGGTTACCCTGACCCCCAAGGGCAAATATAAATGTTGTTAAAACACAGCTGTCTCTTTTGAACAACAACAGCAACACAAAAACAAGTTCAAAGAAAAATTTATCAAGAAACTGTGAAGTCACAGCCAGCCCCAGAACCCCTGTGAATTGTTCTTGGACTTCTACAAGGGGAGCAAATGTGAGTGATTAGCTGGGATGGAAAATGCTATAAGAAATGGGTGGCATGGAATGCTGGAGCATACTGGGTGCTCACCACTGGGAGGAATACTCAGCCAGCTAGAGAAGCACAGACCAACTTATCCCTGGAGTTATATGGTCTCCAGTGATGAAAAAGATTGCACAGATGTACATACTAACTATATGCCGCCTGTATGATATTAGGATTAATAGGAAAGACAATCTCAGCCTAAACTGTTTTATTATAGAATATTCAGAAAAGATGGAAAGAATAGAGCTATATTGAAAGCATTATTAAAAATTGTACTTTAAGGAACAGAAAGCTGAGCTTTAAAGTAAAGAATGGAATTCAAAGATAAGTTATAAAAAAGTACTCTTTAAACTGGCAAGAAACTAAAGAGGCCTTGATTGAAAGTATAAAAAATATAATGTAAACACAAGGTAGCAAGAAAGAATATGCACAACTTGAAATATGAGCACAAAACTGTGATGAATTCTGCCCGGGATACTAAAGGAAGAGCTGGTTTTGAATTGACTATCAAAGGATGAGAGAGAATTTAGCAGTAACATATAGGAGACTTTCACAGGTACAAAGTCTAAGTATGAATATACATAGGATGTTCTAGTAATTGTAGACTAGTCAAAAATGAAGTGTTTGTGAGGAATGGCAAAATAAGAAGATGAAAAGGCAGGTGCTCAGTCTGATGTTCTTCTCAAAGTATTATCAGGGTCAGCTTGCACCTAACATTAAACTATAATGAAAGTTATTAAACATAGAAAAAGACATGAAATTAAAACATTGTTAGAAATAATACCAATTCTCATCATTTTTGAATTTTTTAATGTTATTTTAAAGGCCTCAGTTTAATTTTTTCTAGATTCCATGCTAGTTTGTTATTTCTGCAACTCTGTTCAACAGTAAGGAAACTCCTTATTTGTTGATATAATTATTTCTGTTGTAATAATCAACAGTATTTCAGCTCACGATGAAAAATAGGCCTGAAAAGTGAACACACTTGGATAGGAGAAAAACACCTCGAAACAATGAATGACCAATGAAAATACCTAGGCTATAGTTATATTATGTAGGTGCAACAGCCCATTGAACAATTTAGGATTCCATTTCCTCTTGCTGCAAATACTACCAGTGTAGGATAAAAAAATGTTTAGACGCCGGGCGTGGTGGCTCACGCCTGTAATCCCAGCACTTGGGAGGCTGAGGCAGGAGGATCGGTGCGAGTTCGAGACCAGCCTGGGCTACAAAAGTGAGCTCAAGGCCAGCCTCAACTGCATAGCGAGACCCTGTCTCAAAAAGACAAAAAAAAAAAAAAAAAAAAAAAAGGTTAGTCACATAAGTTCCAAAATTTTCAACTTAGTGAGAAGAATTGATGAAAATAGGGTCTAGTGAGAATTAAGGCGGGTATTGAGGACTGAAAAACAGGCTGACAGGGTTTTCTTTGGTGGTAGTTCAGGTTGAAGAATTCAAAGGAGAGCACAGGGCTGAGCAAGAACATTGTGAAGAATGTCACGCTTGTGTTTCTACCCCTGAGTCATTTCCTCCTCTGTCCCTTTTTTAGGCAGTCACTCATTCTTTGGCCTCTAATATTCTCTTGAGAATTTGCTCTTTTTAAAGATTTTAGGTATTTTAGGTATGTGTTTATAAAACCTTTGTAAAGAGAAATAGCTACACTGTAACAATCAAACAATACTTCTTTGTAGAATGCTTTGATTATAGTATTACAACTTTTTTATTATCTAAAGAGAATACAAAATAGTAAAAAAAAACATTAGAAACAACAAAAGCTTCACTGAACAAACCAATAAGAATTCAACAATGGTTGCTATATTGCATAATGTTGTCCTCCAATTAGTTGTTCATATTACCAGCTATATAAGCATGCAACACTGAAGAAGTTATAACCAATAAAAAGTACAAGATAAAAGAAAGATTTAGGCATTGATGGCGCCCCTCTATAGACCAGAAGAAAGCAGCAGTGTAATTATCCAAGCCACCCTGCATACATATAAAAATATATCTTTATCTCCCTTCATTCCCTTTCCTGTCCTTCTCTTCATCCCAGTTTTTCCTTCCCATTGAACAGATTCTTTCCCTTTCACAGTATCTATTGCACCTTTCTGATTCTATTTACTCTTTTAGGTTCTGCCACTCGTGAGACAATATGAGGTTGGATATATGCACTATGATTTGTTGTGACTCCTTCCTTATACTTAGATGATAAGGAACCATAAAATATTAGAGGAAAAAAAAAACCTAAGTGGTGAACCATGTGGTACCGATAGACTGATGATTAAAGACCATTTCTATTTGTTCCAAAAGTTTGTTTGATCATCAGAACAAAGTCCAAATCCTCTACTGTCTTTTAGGGAATCCTTTGCTTTGGTCCCTGCTCATTGTTCCAGCCTGATCATTGGCCTCTTTTTTCATGAACTGCCATGTCCTTACAGCCACACACAATTTTCCGTAGTTATCATCACTCTTTTGTATTTCCAGAGACATTTCTTCAGCTTGAAATGTGTTAACACTCTTTTGCTTATTGTTCCTTACCAACTGAAAAGTTTCCTTCTCTGACAAGTCATCTCTAGGCTCTCAGTGGTTTTGTGCTTCTTCTGTTTGTCTCAGTTATGTCTCCAACCTCAACCATATGACATTTCTCATTGTACTGAAATCTCTCATTGTTTATCTAATTCCCATTGCCTTAGCTTTTAAAGTATGACCAAGGATCTTTACCTATTGATGACACTGTCTCTAGTGACTAATGTGAAGCCTAGACACCCAATAGTTCTTCATAAGTGTTTAAGTGAATATCAGCACAGGGCAAGAGGGAAGGTGGCAGCAAATTTTCTTACAGAGCACCAGAATATTTGACTGTAAGAGAAGAAATTACAAGTAAAAGCACAACAGGGCAGAGTGATTATATATGACAGCTATAAAACTAGGTGGAACATAGTGAGAAAAACATATCTACTGAATCTCAGAATGTGTTTAAGTATCTACTTGATACTCAAAAGGCAAATTTAATGAAAAGGAGAAAAGATTCTTACTTTGGTCTAGCTGTAATGTGTAAATGCTTTTTAAAACATCCATACAGTCAAGGGTGACTGTCCATAAAGAATAATTTCAAGGTTAAATATTTCCTTTTCTACATTTGATGTCAAAATGAACACTACATTTTATGATATGATAGTCCTGGATACTCTTATCAAAGAAGAACATATAGATTATATCATACAGTAAAATTGCTTACATTTTGTTGTTGTTGTTGTTATTATTATTATTATTATTATTATTATTATTATTTTGGTAGGAATACTCTCTGTCCCCAGTACTAAACTGCATTTTGTCAAAGCTACCCATTAATGTGAATCCTTACACACTAATTGTGTACAGTGACAGCATCTCTCAATGATAGGTTGGAGTGACTTGTGTTTCCCTTGAGACTGGCGGAGGGTTCACAGGCCTTGATGTGAGTCTGCACATAGTAAGTGGACATATCCACTGATACATACACGGCCAGAGGCTGCTCTGAATCAGAGAAGTAAAAGCTAGTGGATGCTGCAAAGAAGAAACAAGATTGGGCCTGGCAATTATATTTAGAAGACACCTTCAATAGCTACATTTTAAGCAACAGAAGGCAGTCTGAGAAGTCACTTTTGGCACAATGGACAACTGATAGGATGATGAGCTTAGAGAGACTTCCTGCCTACAGCAACAGCTCAGGCTGAATTGGAAAGGTCAGCATGAGCATCTAAGAAAAAGAGAAGGATGCATGTTTGTAGTTTATGTCTTTAAGGTAGGTATTTTTTCTATGATGACAGCCTTTTACTTTCTCTGGGGCATTATGGGACCTCTGAGAAATTGGTGAGCATGATGGGTATATTTCTGGGTAGAATGCTGATTCTCCTACATACAGAACAGACTTCCTTGCCCCCACTTCTCAAGAATCTCTAAACGTTGTTTGTTTAGAGTTTGTCATCTTGATAAATGGTCTGGAATTTTTGATTATACATGTGTTGCACAGATTTGTGGTAGGAATAGGATGTCATTTTGAGAATCAAGGAAATCTCACATTTTACTCAGATTTCTTTTAGTAGTACTTGATAGCAGTGCTTTTGTACTTCAGTAAAAGTACACCCATAGTAAGGAACTGGAAAGGAAGATGTTGACACTAGCACTGTAACAATCACATCCTGAGAATCTAGAATGTTGTTTATTCTTGAACCTATAGCAAGACAGTCATTCTCAGCTGTTGTCCCATGGCCCAACTACTAGTTTGTACTAATTAATTTAGTGGCCTGCCCATCCTTTAGCAGATAACCCTTGACTCAATATGAAGGTCACCACATCTTCCATTATAACGGAAGTTGGCAGTTACAATATCAAAGCTATTGGATTTGGGTAGGTGTTAGCATCATGCTAAGATCTATAATCTCTTTCAATAGTGCTATTAAGAACATTTGTCTTCAACTAATTTGTATTGATGAATACTGGCTAAGTAAGCATGTTTACAAGCTGTTAAACTGTAACTCTGTCCCATGGTAATTTTGAACAGGAGCCAAGATTTTAATCAAAACAGGCTATTGATTTTGTCCATAAGGAGTGTTTATTACTTAATATAGTTGGCAAAATATAGATATTATCAATCATAACTATTAGTCCTTATTTGTAAAGCAAGTACATTGTTGTTTATTTGGTTGTGAATGTATTTGCAAACTCTACTATGTACAGTATAACCCAAAAGTATGTTAGGAAGTAGTTGGAAACATCATTATGTTCTTTCATTAAGTCTGTATTATTTTTAAATATCTAATGCAATGTTTTTATTAATTATAGAGTATATTTACAATAATCTTGATTTCTTAAATGCTTAATTATTACAAGTAAAAACAACTAATGGGAAAGAAAAATGACAGCCACTTTGCTTCAAATATTACATGACTGAGAAGCACAAATTATTTAGACCAACATGAATGTGTATAAATTTAAATATAACGGAAAAATATTGTGCAAACACATATAACACACACATATAATCTGTATATTCTTTATTCTAAATACTTGAGATTTAAATTGTTTCAGATCAAGGATATTTTGGATTTTGTAATTTTTCATGCATCATGAGTTATTTTGGGGATAGGACTCAAATCTATATATAAAATATGTGTATGTTTCATATAGAAAAACATACATACTTAAGATAATTTTATAAAATCTTTTTGGCAATATTGTACATAAAAACAAAGTTTTCAAAAAAATTTTTAATTAATTAATTAATTAATTTTGTACAGGGCCTCACTACAGAGCTTGGACTTGTAGTGATCTTCTTGTCTCAGCTTCCCCAGGACTGGGATTATAGGGGTGTGCCACCACACCCAATTTTGGTGGCTGGCATAGCGTGCCTGGGTTTAGGGACCAGCACTGCATATAATACTGGGACTTGAACTCAGGCCCTTGCACATGCCAGGCAGGCACTTAGACTTCTGAGATATTTCTCCAGCTCCAAATCCAAAGTTTTATGGTATGGAATTTTCCACTTGTGATGCCATGTTATTATAGACAACTAAGTTAGATGGAAATTAATATGCAGTCAGAGAAGGTTGGGCCATCCAGAAAGTCAGCCCAGAAGATGAGACACACCAAGGTTGCAACTGGGCTGAATCTGAGAGAGCCAGGCCTCATGATGGGGATGTAATTGCCAGGCCTGCAAGCCTCCTGGGAGATGAGCAGTAAGTTGGAACTATGCTGTCCTTAGCACCACTAGGTCCAGTGAGCTTAGGTATCAGATACATAGGTGGGTGACCAGTGTCTGGACTCATTCCTTTCTAATAATGCTTGTTCTTTCCATATACCTTTGCTATGTGACTTGTTTCGGTCCCCAAGTAATATCAGCTAAGGTCCTCTACTTGTAATTCTATAGATTGATTGTAGCTTGCCCCATGTTGTACATTATATACTTTGCCCCTGATTAAGAACCTGGGTGGCCACCTACCTCGGAACACCATTCCCGGAAATTGAGAAGCTATTCCTTTTTCCTTTACTTCCAATGAAACTCTCTTAACTTTCTTCTTTTATTCACAGCTTCACTCTTTGCTGTCCTGAGATTATGAACTTGGTTTATCTGACATTTAATAGGTTGGTGGCTATTCTCCCCATAACAGTGTTCATTATAAGAAAATTTTGTATTTTGGAGCACTTTACATTTTCAGATTAGGGATGTCTAACTTGAGTGTAAGGACATAGAGAGTGAAGGAATCATGAATATTCTTTCAAGTGGCATATCTTCTAAACAATATTTGTATATTTGATGTACCAGAAATGATGATGGAATTAGCAGATGAGGCCACCTAAAGTAGAAAAATTTAATTTTAACATTAATTAGAAATAACTAACCATACAGTCACAGTAAGTTAATGCAATTTATTTTATTTTATTTTATTTTATTTATTTATTTATTTATTTATTTATTTATTTTTTTTTTTTTTGGTGGGACCAGGGTTCAAACTCACGACCTTGCACTTGCCCAGCAGGCACTTGTGCCTCGGAGCTATCTCCCCAGCCCAATGCAATTTATTTTTGACCATTATATTTAACTCAATTTCAAATCTGTTAAAAATTCTTAAATTAACATATAAATACTATCCCTATCTTTTGCTTATTAGAGAGAGAAGAGAGGGTTGCTGCAGGGTTGCCTGAAAAATGGGAAGATGGGAAAAATGTATCTAAAAATCAAAGCCTTTTGTTCGTTTCAAATAAAATATAACATCAAAGAGGGGCTCGGCAGGATGGCTCAGTGGTCTAAAGCGCCTGCTTAGGAAAGCTTAGGCGGCTTCAGTGACCGCGGTTCGATCCCTGGCACCACATGCTGCACCAGCCCTGCCCTCAGGTCAGGCTGAGCTGGCCATAAAAATAAATAAACAAACAAAAGTTCTGAAACAAGAAAAACAAAACAAAACAAAACAAAACAAAACAAAATATAACATCAAAGAAATGTGAAGAGAATCCGTGGTTCAGTTGAACATATCTGTCATAGTTTTAATGTGTTAAGCAATCATTTATTTTAAAGAATGAACCTTGGAAAAGATCATTTTGTTATATTTTAGGATGATAACTTTAGGGATTGAATAAGGTTTAGAGAAATCTACCATTCTCCGTCATCATTGTGGAATAATACATTTCTAGTCCACAACCTCATATCCAGATAACTTGGAGACAGGGATATTTTAGAATTCAGAAGTTTTTGAATGATGGAAAAGTAATAGGGCAAGTAGAATGAATATTACATTTTAACCAGTAGGGAATGATATCTTTAATATTCATTTATAATGAAATACTTCAGTAGTCACAGTAAGTTATATAATTATGCAATAATTAGAGTAGTAGCTTCATATCAGTTCAGGCTCTCAAGTAAGTTACAGTATATAAATTGGAAGCTTTGTGAATTTTCAGTGTCACTGGGACCTGGAAATTACAGAGTAAGAGCTGTAGTCAAGGAATAGATATTTGGAAAAAAAATTTAATAGTGTACTCTCCAAGAAGAGACAATGATTCACCCCAGCAACCAGGCCCAAGCCCAGCATGTGAGTGAGACCTCCTTGGGCCCACCAGAAACTCATTCAACACAGCAACCAGAACCAGGATGTGATGTCGACCACTAGGGCCTGCTTGGAAATCATTCGACCCAGCAACCAGGCCCAGTGTGCCCAGTGTAGAAAACTGCTGCTGAATTCCCTGCAGAGAGACTACAGACAAGACCCACCCAGCTGATACAGGAGCAGAACATCTTGCCAGAGTGGTACAGCAGGTTTGCCTCCAAGGGCTGCAAAAGGAAGTAGTGGAGCTCAGAGGCCAGACCCAAGCCACACCCACCTGGACAGCTTTGACCTGGGTAGATCTGGACCCGGTGCTAACAGATGAACTCTCTTAAAGCTTTAAACCAAAAGTCAGAAGGGAGGGCTATACAAATGAGGAAGAGAAGGAACAAAAGGCGCTCTCAGGCCCCAGGCCAACCCAGAACAAATACAGGAGACATTAGCAAAGAAGAAATTGGAAATCACACACCTGAAATCTTTGAACTAATAGCATCTGAAGTAAAGAAACAGCTATAGAAAGGCATAGAGGAAATCAGATCACAAATAAGTTCTGAAGTAAAAAAAAGAAATAATACCTATAATAAAAGAAGTACTAAGTGCCTCTAAAGACAATGATAAAAAAAAAAATAGAGGAGAATAGAAAAATGATGAAATCCTTGAATGAGCAATTTAGGAGAGTAATAGAATGTACAAAGCAGAATCGAAGTGCTGTACATGAACTTAACACCTCAATCACAAGCTGGGAAAATTGTTTCAATGAATGTGAAAACAGACTTTCAGACCTTAAAGACACCATTGCAGCTAGTGAAGAAGTAAGAAAAGATCTTGTACTAACAACCAGGATGCCAGAAAAAAGAATTCAACATCACTAAGATGATGCAAAGATGAACAACGTAAGACTAATAAGCATCAATGAAAAAGAAGGAGTGTGTACAAATGATATAAAAAGAATATGAGAAGAAACAATAGCAGAAAACTTCCCAGATATGGGGAAACAATTTGACATTCAGGTAACTGAAGTATATAGAACTCCAAGTAACATCAACCCAATTAAAATCACACTCAGACATATAATAATCAAGACCTCAGAAATTCAGCACAGGAACAGTGTACTAGAAACAGATCACTTTTTAAGAAAAGCCCGTTAGAATAACAGCAGATTTCTCTTTACAAACCATCAAGTCAAGAAGAGCATGGAGCAAAGTACTTCAAGTCTTACAAGAAAACAAATTACAGCTCAGAGTGCTATACCCTGAAACAGTGTCTTTGAAGTTCAATGGAGAAATGACACGATGACAAAGTCAACCCTGCACAGTTTACTAAAAGATATTCTCGAAAAGGATTAAAATGACCACAACTCCATGAAGGAGAATAGAAAGAACCCACAAAATAAGGCAAATAATTAAGCACAGGAGAAAAAGAGCTATACAAAAGCAGTCTTCCAACTATTCTTTCATATACAGCAGCAGAATATGTCCATCAGCATATTCTACAAATGGACTTCTCCTGCACCCTATGGGCCATGATTCTATCTGGGTCTACAGGGTGGATATCCCCAAAATAGCAGTAGCTCAGTCCCACACCTGGCCTCCAGTAAGCCTCATGAACACTGTCCATGTATATGACATACTAGAACTTTGTGTGACATCCTATCCCCAAAATGTTAGAAGTTCTGGTTATATATTTGCAATTCCAATATTTATGTTATGTTTTATTCTTAATAATTCTTTACTACCATGGAAACATTTTTAAGTTGATACCTTTGTATATATTCACCTATTCAAATACTATATGAGTACTCTGAATTGATTACAGATTTGTACATATGACACACAACTGAGGCCTCTAAGTTGGAATCATAATTTGATTTGAATTTTGGAATTTTGTTTTGAAATATTTAATTTTAATTAATTAATATTTATTTTTTTGAATATTGTTTATACTTTTTGTTTTATGATTCATACTGTATCTCTGACTTATAATCTACTTATAAGACATGGTATGATATTTTCTTCTAGTATTAGAATCTTTAAAAAGAAATACATGACATTGGTGAAGAAAAAAAGGCATTTTCTTCAGAATTTTAACTATATGTAAACATTGTATAATGATGTGGAATAAATGCACATGTTAGGACATTTTCTAAAAAAAAAAAAGAAATACATATATATATGTATATATATATATATATACATATATATACAGAAGGATACATATATATAGGATAGATATATAGCTAATTTGTCTTAGTTCACTGAGAATACAAGTTTGTAGTAATATTGTTAAGACTAGATACCAGGTCTGCACCTTTTCCTCTGAATAACTACTATAAAGACAACAATATGCATGTTATTAATTGTAACCATTCTCCTAAGTTACTTTGTAACCGTTTCATTGCTATTTTATCTTTTGTTCTCATTAAAATGTTTTTTTTAAAAAAAGAGACAATGATCAAATTATTTGTTATGAACATGCAGCTTCATTTACTGGGAAGCTATAATATCTACAAAAGTAGAACTTCTTCCAGCCTTGCTCAGTTTCTGGCATGCTTCTTACTGACATCTATTAACAACAATTGTTTGGTATCTCAGCAAACCAGAAGACTAAGGACTGGCAGTTGGGTTAAAAAATGATACTATGTGTGTATGGTGCATACCTGGCACACAGTCCTAGACAAACGGTGCCATTACTGGTCCCATAAGACCGTCAAGAATTGTACCACGCCTTGACAACCCAAGAAGTGGAATTAAATAGTCTGATGCGCACCACCACCTACAGAGATGATACAGAATAAAAAGGCTCAGCCTCACTGAAGTAGGAATGGGCTTTAATGTTCAAAGTTTTGCCAAGTGCTTGGGTTGATTTTAATACACAGTAAAGTTTAAAGATCTCCAAGGACAATGTCTTGCTATGACATAACCTCGTTTATTTTAGTGTGGAAGATCTTTGCTATCAGAAAACACTGAGTATTGTGAGACATGCAGGTTCCTTTGGAAATGGGAAACTGTTGTTATTTTTTATTTTTTTTTTTTTTTGTAAGATACACAATGACTTTCATGAGTAAAATGAGTCTTGCAGAGAAATAATGTGATTCCAACTGCTTGTAATCAAGTGCTTTTAAAAAAAACCCTCAATACTTATCTAGAGCAAAGCACAAAAAATAATCAAAGAGTCACTTCCTGGTGACCAATTCTTATTTGTACAAATTCAAGATATTGTGTTAAAAAAATGGAACTGCACTCTTGGATGCTATTTAAAATTGCAATGATCACGGATTAGAGAATCTGTGATTTAAATAGCTAGGGTGGTATAAAGTGACTATAATTTGACTATGAATCATGGTGATGCTCACAGGAAGACTGTGACAAGGAGACAAAGGAGCCCTGCTGTCCATTATAAACCACTGAATTGCCTTCAGATAAATGCATCTTGTCCTTTGACTGGAGTTCACCTATCAAATTTCCCCACAGCCTGTGCTGTTCATAGTAATGAAAATGCATTTTGTGCAGTACAAGCTGTTTAATTCATTAGCAGAGGCCTGAGTGGACTGCCTGCCTTGTTCTAAGGGAGAAGAACAAGGGAGGAGAAAAGCAGTGATTTTTGTTTTAAAGTCACTGACCTTTATCTAAAATTGTTGAAAATCTTCCCTGTTACGAGCATGCGCCACGCAGCCAGGTAAACCACTAGAGAATCCTTCAACTAGCTGACAGTTCCTCTTTAAAGAGAAAGCATGCAGGCTGCTTCCTTGGTACTGAAGACTTGCAGAAGAAATGGGTCTCATTCAGCTTTTTCTCCTGGGGAATATTTATCTAGAATCACTGGACACATACGGGGCACTGCTCCAGGGATACTGAGGTTCAAGTGTCAGATTAGTCCTACTGGCAAGTAGGCTTCTAAAAATAACTTCTTCAGGATGGCATTCCAGTTAGAAACTACAGACAGTTCTTCAAAAGTACTTAAAAAGCAGTGGCTGGCACAGACTTCCTGCTTTTGTATCCAATAGTTTGTAACTTTGTATACTCTCTCTTTGGAAGGAGCAAGATTACTCTAATCGAGTCAGACTGAGCAGCAATAATGGGGCCACGCTTTTAAATGGTGTAAGTCAAGGTTTCATCATAAGAATAAAGAAGTCAGGCTCCTGGGAGGGCTTGATGTTGGCTTGCATTTTGATCAATGCTGCCTGCACAGGTTGAGTCTAGGCTGACAATCTGAAGCACTTTTGAAATGGTAATGCTGTGTGTTTGGAGGCTTGATGGATCAAACAATGTTACATCAAATCCATCCTGGAGCTGATCAGGCTGTTTTCACATCTTAGAAGGGCATCTAATTACTGTTGTCGATGTTTTGGTTCCAGATTTCAGGTGCTAAATACTCCATCAGCAATCCTAAATCAGTTCAGCAACCTGGGAAAGGATGAACAATAGCCTTTAAAAGAAAGAAAGAAAGAAAAAAAGGCCAGTGTCTATAAAAAGAACTGGATCAGAAGTAGATGCCCAATCACACACCCACTGTGGTTGGGCTGATAAAAATAGCCACTTGCACAGATGTAGTGCACTTCAATGTCAGGCTTCTCTCCAACCACTCTGCTTCCCTCCTCCACTTCAGCTCTTTCAGTGATTCCCACAGTGAACTCAGTGTTCACAACAGGTACTTCGGTGTCACACCAAAAGAGAGGCTGTATCGGATGCTGCACTCAGAGATGGCCAGCTAAGCTAGCTTCCTGCCAACTGTTGGTTCTGTAGTGCTAACATGCAGAGCATATCAGTGAGGAGTAGGCATGGCACATGGTGCTTCTTCACGTTGCCTCCCACATCCCGTATTGCCTTCATGATGACAGGATGAAGGCTCAGACACACACTGTATTCCAGAGCACAGGTGTAATTAGCAGCAGAACAGATCCTGACTGATCTGTGACAGATCCTTGTCACAGATGCTACGTGCATTTTCAGCAGCCCTGCTCAGCAGCCCCTGCCTGCTCAAGGATGGAATCCCCATCACAAATCCCGGCCAGGTGTCCTCTCAGCGGGAAATGCCAATTACCCACATTCTCATCCCTCACTGCAAAACAAAAATTTTTTTTTTCAAAATTCTTGATTGTAGCTGACTTGTATTTTAAAAAGACAATGTGGGTGAAAAGCAAAGGAAGGAGACTGTTTTGCTACAACTTCAAGTGTTTAACCAAACTGAGCACACGAAAACAACACTCGCTGAAAGGTGATGAAGATAAATTTCTTTGTATCACACATGCTCATACTAAATAATTGTAACTTCCACATCTGCACAGCCCTCGTTCCTCCTCTTTGCATTTCTTTTACCTCTTTCTATTTTTTCCTGCTCTCTCACATATTAGCTTATTCATTCATGCATTATTAGTTCTATTATTTTTTAAGCCCACAGGCGCTAAGTGCATGAGATAAGATCAATTAGTGTTCTCAAAATGCCTACATTTCATTTGGGAAGATGGAAAGCTGCTAATACTTGTGCAGAATGATACATCTTACGACAAGGACATCAAGTGGAATATCAGCATAACAAGTTCACTGGTTAGTCTTAAAGAGTTCAAAGTGCTATTACCTATCTTAGCAATCTCACATATGGTTACAGATGAAGCTAATAGGTGACAGTTATACTTAATGCAACTTATTCCTTTCCTGAAGTATAAAAGTAACCAGTAATGGCTTTTGCACTCCACACATTGTAAATATTGGCCTGCTAAGAGGTTCTAAGTACCAGCTGAGTATTTCTTATCAAAATACTTGGGGCCAAAGTCTTTTGGATTTCAAGTGTTCTACAGATTTTGGAATATTAACATATAAAAATAAGATGTCCTGGGAATGGGATCTCATTCTAATACAGAATTCATTTGTGTTACATATACAACATACACACATAGCCAAAAGTCATTTATGCAATATTTCAAATAAATTTATACAGGAAACAACACAGGTATATTCAACAATCAGAAAGCACAGAAGGTTTAATGTGGAATTGTATAATTATGGTGTGATGTAGGAGTCAAAATACATCTGATTTTGGAGCATTTCAGATTTTTTTTTAGGTTTTTAGCTTAGGTATGTTCAACCTAATGACTTGCTAGTCAGCCCTTGAAGTCAAATATCTTCAGAAGAATCTATCTAGTAGGTATCTCACTTATTTTAGTCTTAATGTCCAAAGAGAAAAGAGCGAACAGCATAATGTCAGCAGATGTTCCTAGAGGCCTGTGGACTGCCTTCCAACAGGGCAGTCAGGTCAGGCTGAAGATTGCCTATGTGACCTCAGCTTAAACGACAGAGTCAACTCTGCATCAGATTCCCCAACACAATGTGAAAAGTAAGTTGACAGACTCATAAACTGTAGTGTTCAGAGGTTCTTGCTAAGATGTAGAACTTTCCAGTTAAAGAGCTGTAGCCTGAAACATATAATAAGTTGTTTTAAACAGAGTTATACAGGAAATTATGGAAGCTATAATGACAGAGGATCAACTTTCATGGCCAACAGAACAAAACAGATACCATCTTAGCAGAAAATGAACAAAATGTCCTGTACTAGACAGAACCCACTTGGTTGCAGTGAATTCCAATTGAGGCATCCTCTTGGCATTCGATGGAGAAAAAGACTCAGCAGAGAACTTAACTGTGGGGAAATGTCTTCCGTTCTGTAAGGATGAGTTGGCTAAACTCACAGATGCTACCAGATACCACATGGCTGTTCAGCAGAGATAGTCTACACAGCTGTCCCTGGGAAGCCAAAATGGCCTGGGATAGACAAAACTGCCAGGCAAAGATCCAGCTGACCAGGCGTGACATAAAAGAATCAGAGTTGCTAAAATTAATGATCTTCAAACACAGAACACTTGCTGCTAGAACTCCTGTGACACACATTGATTTACAATGCTTTTCCTTCCATAGCTTATTTCTCAAAGTTGTTCTGAAAGAGCTGACCATGTTATCCTGCATTATCTAAGGGTAACAGACGTTGAGAGAGTTTAAATGGCACACTCACTCTCAAGCTGAATAGATCTAGTTCTTACAAATAGGTGCCCCACTGCATCCCAATATTTACCCTGAGTCTTGCTCAAAACCTCTGCCAAACTGTACTTTTTACGTGAATCTTCAGACTTCTTGTTGTGAAGTATTTTTAAAAGCATAGTAACACTTGGTTAATGGGAAAATTCTCTTGGCAGATACTTCCTTGTTTAACATACAATTGTGATTGATGTTGAGAATGAGGGTTGCCAGTTTCAGCAATGCCTTGTGAATCATTAAAAAATTAAATGACAAACCTTTGTTCTCATAATTACAAAAAGTTAAATTATGCCCAGTGTGATTTTCACCTTCCTTGCAACACCCTGTATTTGAACTCTTAAGTAAACAGTTTATCACTGATAACGTGATGAATTTCTTACAAGTGAAATAATCAAGTAACCAAACATTTCATTTCTTGAAAATGTAGGATAATGTATGTAGGATGCAAGATGTTTCCTCTATCTTCATTCCCCTTTTCCCCCACTCACCCATCCTTCCATCCAATCTACCATTATAATCCTGTTCTTCAAAGTGAGCCTCTGACTTTTTCAACAGTATTTTCAAGGATTGAAACCAGACTCCCAGAATATCAGTATATAAAAATAAGATGAGTAGGGATGAGGTCTCACTCTAACACAATTTAAGATTTTTTTTTTGCATGATAGTAGTTGTTTCCTAGTCCTAAGAGAAATGACATAGAATGGAAAGGGAAGAATTGGGGAAGGGAGAAAAATGGTTTCCTGGTCAGGAGAACACCATCTTGGTATTTCAGTTTTTGTAAAAGAACCTTTTTGAGATAAAATTTCACAACCATTTGTAGTCCCATTATCTCTATCTTGGTGAGTATTATCTGAAAAATTCCTTGAAGATAAAATTACAAGAATTAGGGAAAGTTTGTTGGTCTTTAGAAATTCAACCTTGAGCTCTATTAAACTTGTGATTCTGATATTTAGACAGATTATATGCTCTATTCTTTCTTTCTACACATATGGTATTTTTGGGAAGATGATTTAACTCTATTTTATCTTTGGAGATACAGTATTGAAAGTGAAAATATCTAAAATAGAGATAATTGCTTTTTTCCTTCAATTTCCACTATTCATTAAAAATGAAAAATGAAAAAAATGACACTGATTGTGAAGAAGCTGGGAGAAATGAATTAGTCATGAGTTACTGCCTTATTATACACCTGTTTAGACTATGCTGGATTGAAAATAAAAGTCATTCACAATACGTAAAAATCAATCATTAAGATAAGCATTGTACACTCTTCTTTCTTACAAATATGGATTTAGTACTCAATTGAAACAATTTGAATTACAAATTGATACAGATTTTATTAATTAGTTAATTTGTAATACCAGGGGTTGAATTCAGTATCCTGTGCTTGCTTGCCAACCAGGCATTTATTCTACTGAGCTATCTCCTGGGCCCTCTGACATAGATTTTATCCTGTAAGTCTAATTATGAAGATGCTCACTGTAATGTGTTTGGGATGGTGGTTGATTACAGATCAGGAGCATTTGATTGAAGTTTGGTCGATTCAAGTGTTTGCCATTCTCTAATTAGTTGCAAATGACTCTTCATCCAGGTCTTAAAACATCATACAATACTAGCATGGCATGAAATTAGACCCAGGAGACAAGATGAGAAAGCAGGATAGGCAGGATCAGGAAACAATGGCAATTATGCCTTTAAAAAATTGTTTTAAAATATTTTATTTATTTATTTATTTACTGATTTATTTATTTAGTGCAGGGTCTCACTACACAGCTCGGACTTGTAGTGATGCTTCCGTCTCAAACTCTCCCCAGCGCTGGGATTATAGGTGTGCACCAACATGCCTGGTTTTGGTGGCTCGCACAGCACACCCAGGTTTTGGGGCTGGCATGGCATGGGGTATCAGGAATTGAACTTGAGTTCTTACACATTCCAGGCAGGTGCTTAGATTGCTAAGCTATCTCCCAGACCTGTGCCTTTTTACAAATCAATTCTGTGAAGCACAACTTGAATACCATACCACCTGGCTAAATGAAAGCCTTACAAACTGTGCTTTTTGAACAATATATTTAGTCCACAATATACAGATCATCTCTCACCCGCTTCCTCCAATTTAAAAAGTGAGCAGAAGTGTCAGAATGGAATCAAACTGAAAATGAGGTGTAGTTGGGGTACTTCCAAGAGTTCTGGAAACAGGAGAGAGCTAGCTTCTCTTTTTATAGTTGTTCAACTGCCGAGGGTTCAGGTGCAGGGACAGTTACCCTGACCTCTGCTTCTGTATTTTGGAACTGGTTTCCATGCCTCTCAGGTGAGTTTTCTTTGCACTTTCAGATATATAATCTTAGTACTTAAAATCTAAAAATGGAAAAAGATATTGCTCAGGTTATTTTTTATGCCTACTACATAAAATTATGGTTTAAAATTACTAGTTAAAATTTATTACTAGTTTGTATGAATAATGACCTTTACTTCCTTCACGTATATTTGTTCTACTCTGTCTCCAATGTTTTGTTATATGTTTTCAGTCATTTTTTATGATTTCTTGCCTGATCCTTGTTATGCATTTCCATATCTCTAGACATCACATATGGATCCATGCAATTCAGGCATTTCTTCTGGACATGGCCACTTCATATGACTTTTGACAGTGAAAATGTGCAAAAATAACGGCTCTGTGGAATGTTTCATCCTTAGGCTTGCTACCAAAATGCCACACAAGAGGTCCAGAAACAAGGATCTCATCTGTGTGAACAGTTGGAGGATACCAGCAAATGAAGAAGGAGGCTACAAGCAAAGGCTGCCCTATGTGACTTTTGAATATAAACTAAAATTTTTCTTTTATTTCCAAACTGTGCAGAAAAAATCATACATGTGCACTATCCCAACAATGCAGCAAAAAGGAGAGGAAGACCCAAAGTCTTGGGTGTGCTTAGTGTAATTACCAGAGAGAGTGATAACCCTATTTCTTTAAAAAATATTTCTAGAGTCTTATTATATGTTTAATTGACAAATAATAATTGCATATACTTAGGGTGTACCACGTGAAATTTTGATATGTGTATATACATTATGCAGTGACAAAATTATGGTAATTGTAATGTTACTGTTAAAATACTTGATAGCTAGACAAATTCTCAAATTTTACAGATTAAGCAAATGGATGAACCTTGTTTCAGTTACTCTCCTCTCATTGCTGGGCCAAAATATGTGACATCCAAAATGAGAGAAAGAAAGGCTTATTTAGCTTATGGCCAAGGGAGATTTTAGTCCATACTCAGCTGGCTCCAAGGCAGAGTGGCACCTGGCAGAGAGCAACCATTCATGGCAGTGGCAAAGAGCGAAAAGAGTGGCAGTAACTCAGACTGCCAGCTAACCTCTCTCCCCTTCTTGCATTGTAATGCAGAGTATCTGCCCCGGGGCACTCACAGCCATTATCTCAGCATTAAATCAAGAATCAGTCACAACTCCAGAAGCCACCCCATGATTGCATGAGGCTTTGGGGGGACATCTTGACACAAATCATAACAGATGACCACTGTAAGGATTTAAGGTATGTATATAAGTATGTACAGAGAAGCAAAGCCATACCTTTCGAACAACATTTTTTTTTTCTGTTTGCAACATTTCTCTTCATTTCATTTCAGCTTCTAAAGGTCTTTTTAGCTCAATACTTTTTTTTTTCTGCTTTTACTTGTTAAAGATTTCCCAGTTCTTTTTTATCTTACAAGTCTTTTACCCAATGATACAAAAATATCAGAAAAATTGGTCAGTGAATAATTCTGAGATCAAAAGCAAAAAAAGAAAGAGAGGGCTGCCATTAAATAGAGTTTATGTCATTTAGTTTTCAGACTTCACTTTTTTTTCATTTTTGTCTTTTTGAGGCAGGGTCTTGCTATGCAGTTCAGGATGGCCTTGAGCTCACTTTTGTAGCCTAGGCTGGTCTCGAACTTGCACTGATGCTCCTGCCTCAGCCTCTCAAGTGCTGGGATTACAGGTGTGCGCCACCACACCTGGCCCTCAGACTTCATTTCTTAATGCATCAAGAGGCTGTGGTTGTTGCTAAGAGCTCTCAGTCCTCTCCTCCTGGCCTCTTATGTTTTGGTATTATTCCTTGAAATGAGTAACAGTTCATTAATGGCAACAACAAAAACTTTTAAATTGATTATTCTAACTATATAAGTAAAAACACTCAAAATTCAGAAATTGTAAAATGTGGTAGAAAACAATGAACATAAAAGTAAACAATTCAATCACTCAGAGATAATTATTTATTGATGTATGACCTTATGATTTTTAAGAATTTTGGTATGTGTGCCTTTATGTGCATGTGTGTGCTTGTGTGTCTATATGTGTGTATATATTAGTTCTCATAAAATAGTACCACATTTAGTACTGTTTTGCAGTTTGCTTATTCACTTAAATGTAATGAATCTTTTACTCTAAATAATATTTCTATTAAAGAATAACTATAACCACTCAATAATCTACATACATATTTGTCATCACTTATATAGTCAATAGCCTAGGCTTGGGTACTTATCTTAGAGTAAAATGCCATAGAATAGGTAGCTTAATGGAGATTTACTTTCTCACGGTTCTGGAGACTAGAGACAGGGATCAGAAGGCCAACATGTCCAGTCTCTGGTGAGGGCTCTCTTCCTGGTCTGTGGACAGGTGCCTTTGCAGTGTGCCCTTACGTTTGAGGAGATGGGGAGTGAGCTTTCTCATGCACATTCTTATAAGAGCCCTTATGAGAGCCTTTTGATGCAGAAGGTAGTTGTCTAAAGCAACAGGAAAAGAGTCCTTTCCAGATACAAAGTATGCTTAAAAAGATCACTAAATATATGTAAATTGCTGTGCATATAAGAAAATATTAGATAATTCTTACTCCAAAGGGCTTCGAAGTCTGGGCAAAGGAGAGGGCTGATGAAGGGGAAGAATAAGGAGATTATAAAAAAGGAAGCACATATCTTTTATTTTTCCTTCTGCGGAGGTGGCATATGTCAGCACGATGTATAGCTTTATTAGCTTTTGCATTTATTGCTAATCTGCCTTCTAGAAAGTATAGAATGTTTCCATGAGCAAGAGACAGATCCAACTCCCCTCAGAGTCAGTTCAGTTTTGAAAATGTAATAGACTGAATGTAACCTTTAGCTGGCTTCATTACTAAATCTCTTGCTGGTCTTCTCTTAAATTGTTAGTGATCAGTTTTCTGGCTGAGTTCCTAGACTTATTCCAAATAGCTAAAGAAATAACCTTCATTGGACAGAGAAAGAAGATACTATATGCACATTCACCACAAACTCCCCATTCTGAGGTATGAATGCTTTAATATATCTAAACATTTTCTAACTTACATTTTAACTTCATAATAATCTGATGTGGGAGAAAGCAAAAAGCCATTGATGCAATAAAAAATATAGTCCTTAGGAAAATGTGTTTTCTAATAACAATGGGAAGTGACTGATTTTCCTATTTTAGAACTAAATCTGAATGACTTTGTGGAAGTGAGTGTGACTTCTCCTGGGTTAGGAAGAGGAAAAAGTGTTATGTATTTAAACATAAAGTTCTCAAACTTAAACCATATTTCTAAACAATAAAGAATTTCTGCCAGAATGATGATCTATGATTTCCTAGCAAAGAACCAGCCTTTTGACTATAATCTGTCTCATAGAGTCAAGTGTGAGAGCTTTCACTTGGGGTGTCAGTCCTCAGGGAGGGTTGGATTTGGGATTTTAGATTTCAGATTTTTGGATTAGGGATGCTCAACCCACTATTCCTGCATCAAGTGTCACGCTAAATCATTTTAGTTACATTACTGCAGGAAGCTGCTCTTGGTTTTCACAATTGTCTCGTGGCAGGGTGGACTGGGCTAATAAGCAAAACTAAAGGCTGCTCAGTTGAATCTGAATCTCATATACATAACAAATAGTGTTATTGTATAAGTATATCCCACATAATATTTGGGAGAGAGATCAATTTTTATTTGGTATCCAACTTTATCTGAATGTCCTATATTTTTCTGGTATTCCTGCAGAGGTGTAGTGATTCATGCTTTATTTTCTATCCCATAGAAGTGAAGTGGCCAGAAAGATGAAATAAAGGTGCTGTCATTTGTTTAAAAAGATATGGATTCCACAAATTAAGGCATTGGTCTTTTCCAACCGTCAGCCTCACAATCTTATGGCATACTTGGCTTGCCTTCTTTGTCTTCACTTTGATTTAAGTATTTCCAAAATGATACATTCAGTGTTTTACATTTCTAAGCCAAAACACACATTAAACAGAGAAACAGCCCTACAGCTGGCATTGAAATATTAATTTGTTTAAAGATTGATTTTCCTGGCCATAACCACTCACTCATATTTAATTTACAGAGCTGAGGGTACACAATAAAAATACAAAGCAGAGAGTGACATACAATGTCCTCAAGTAAGACTATGAAACAGAGCTATACACTGGAAGGTGGAGCATGTAAGGAGCAGGGGGCCAATGACTGGGAGAAGGAAATGAAATGCTTTATGGAGAGAGACTTAGAACCTGAATAAAAGAGGAAGATAGGAAGGAGTACTGCTTCTCGGGCACAAGATCTACATGCTATAATCAAACAAATGGTAAGGAGCAGCCCTAAGCTCCACATGCAAATCAACCCAGGAGGTGATCTTGATAGAGTGTGGGCACAGATGACTCTTGCCAACAAGTCACAGCTAAGTCTGTTCACCTCTATAGAGAATTGCCAGTAAAAGCAATCTGATTCAGACTGATTGTCCCACAATGAGTTTGGGAAATTCTACTGTTTCTTGGTTCTCCAAAACAGTGCTTGTCCAAATGCTTTTGGATTGGGGAACATGACCACAGGACCATGCTTTTTGTATTCATCTGTGAGAGGAGCAACAACCACTGTGTAGAGGAGGGAAGGACACCTAGAAACCAGTCACCATGGCAATGAGAGGGCCCTTGGGCTAAGAGCACAATGACCATCATTCCCCGTGAGATGGCATGTAGTCTGAGGTTTACTAAGGGATGGTTTTCATAGAGGACACTGAAGAAAACAGAATGATTAACTCACATGGGACAACAAGGCTTGGCCTCTGAGTGAACATTAGGTCTTAGTTTTAGTTCTTGTATCATCCAATTTTAAATATGTTTTAGTTCAGATAAATACCTCATGCAAAGCACGCTCTCCACAAGCATTACTGCAATCATTCTGAGGCTCTACTTAAAATGAGGCATAGAGAGTGAATAATTGAAGAGGAATTTCAGTTTTGCACATCTCTCTGTGCAACTGCAATTTAATTAAGTAATCATTTTATAATCAAACAGTACAAAAAGCAAAAATTACACATTACTAGATAAAGCATTCAAATCAAATGCTTCTCAGCTCTCTCAGGCAAATGTTAATTCTCCACATAAAGATATGTGATTTCTATAAAATGGCTAATATCAAAAGAAGAAGTAAACTTGACTCTCAGCATGTTTGGCATCTATATTTTGGAACAACTGATGAAAAAAGAAGATGGAGCTCTTGCTAATGAATGAGGTTTTCTAGACACCTGGATTAGGAGGACGTGGATGGGGCATGGTATAAATATCTGGTATTCTCCACAGCAAGCAAATATTAAATGAGTTTATTAAATTGGCCAATAAATAATGCTATATGTAACAGAGCTGACTTAGTGAAAAGATATTCAGGTATATTTAATTTTTAACTCTTTTGAAACAATGGAGATATTCTCAGAATATAACTAGCATAAGATCTGTCATAACAGATATGTGCCTAAAACCCTTTGGATCACTATTCATTCAGTTGATTACTGAAGAAGATAGATGTTCGGATGGCTCAGGATGTGGGATAGCACAGGGATGTGGGATAGCAGAAACATACAGATCCTTAATTATGGAGTTTATAGACACAGACTAGATGATCCCATTAGCTGCAACTGTGACAAACAACACAGAGGGACTTGACCTTCTGAACATTGAGTAGGTGGTCACCACTGAGAAGGGGCACAACCTGAGCAAAGGTCTGAATAGAGGGAAGCCCTGCATGTCATGGGGACCTAAGGCACAGAGAAAGGAGGAAGGTGAGCATCAGGTGCTATAGGCCTCATGGAGAATTGTGTTCTTCCTATACGCAATAAGAAGCAATATAGAAAAGAGGATGGCAGATAAGATACAGTTTTGAAGATCATACTACCCGCAGGGTAGAGATTGGGTTGGAAGAAGGGCTGGAGTGGGTGTAGGTAGACTGGTGAGAAGGCAGGCCACAAGGGTAGCTCAGACGAATGGTTACAGTAGAGAGGCACAGTCAAATGTGAGGAGCAGTGAGGAGGCTAATCCCCGAGATACAAGGTTAGACTCCAGATGCTTGGTAATGGGAGGTTGGATCCTGAGATGTTCAGGTGGTCCAGTGTGGGAAATCAGGTTCTTCTGACCAAGACAGAAATCTTGGAAAGGAGCACACATTGACACGCCTGGAGAAGGAAGTATTTGGTCTTGGACATTATTCATGGGTCAGCTACAGGGATTTGTTCAGTCAGTTGCTGTCTTGCGTCTTCAGCTGAGAGAAGGCTCCAGAAGCCAGGTTTCTACTGCCCTGGCACAGCAGCAGGAAAGCTCACATGTGCTTCTGATGGCAGAAGCAGGCAGGACAGGAAGCTTACACCGCATGACCAACTTCAGCCACAGGTCTACCACATGCTAATTCGATGTTCTCTTGCGTGAAATGAAAACAATGCGCAAGATGTTTTCAGGTACACAAAGACACCTACCCAGTGGATGCAGATCCCGGCACAGTGCCTCTGCTCTACGCTGATCATGGGAGCAGCATTACTCGCCGTTTCTTTCTCCTCTAACACTTTTTCTTTTCTTGTTTTTCTTCTTTTCTTCTGTTTGTCCCACCAATGACCTTATTCTTACTGTTTTTTAGGTGGTAGAGCCATAAACACACTGATGACCTATGATAGTATCTGCCAGACCTCATGGCTAGACAGTAAGAAGGTAGTGGGACAAAGAGAAAAGGTCCCTGCCATCAAAGTACTTCTAAACTTTTTTTTTTTTTTAATGGAAAAAAGTAAAATGATTTCATAACAAAGTAATAGGAAAATAACAAAAGTCAATGCATCGCATATTGTTATCTTCAAGGTAGGTAGTAGGAGCTTAAGATAAGGGCTTTAGAGCTGAGGAGACAGCTTGGCAGCATAAGCCCCTGCCTGGCAAGCAAAAGGACCTGGATTCGATCCTCAGTGCCACATGCCATGCTGGCCCCAGAACCCTGGGTGTGCTGTGCCAGCCCTGAAGCTGGGCATGGTAGCACATGCCTGTAATCCCAGTACTGGGAAGCCTGAGACAGGAGGACCACTATGAGTCTGACAAGATTATGTAGCTTAAGGTCCAGTGTCTCAGGAACAGACTATGCATTATGTGGGAAGATGAACAGATGAAAAGCCCACACCCACGCCTTGCCCACTTTTGGACACCAGCGACCTTCATGTGAAGTGCTTCAGAATTTCTGAAAGTTTTCTGATCAACTGGAAACCAGGTCTGTGTCACTTCATCGCTTTCCCTTCTTGCTGAATTTTCTAGTAAGATTCCTTTAATGAATTTGGTTCAGTGCTTTTCGGTTCAATCTATTTTCCTTTTTCCTCCTTTCCTCTCTCTCATCTTTCCTCCCTTCACTCCTTCCTCTCTTTCTGTCACTAGAGCACTACAAAGCCAGCTACCACCACCCACTCATGGTTTTACCCTCATGGACTGAGGGAGAGGAGCAGGCGAGGAAGGCATGATGAGTGTGTTCATTTTAAAGTGTACTGATAAAAACCAAGTAAAAAGAAGTGTATACAAATTATTATTTGGTTTTTCTTTTATGGGTAGTAGTCATCATTAAAAAGCCATATGAAGGGGGCATTCGAGCAGATACAGAGAACAATACAAGCAACACATTATGCAAACGATGAGGACCAGGACCACTTACTTGCTCCCAGGCTCCCCACAGGAGTGCTCTGTTGGGCTGGCAGCACACGACCTTGTCTTTTTCTGGTTAGAGCTTATTCCTTCCTCAGGTCAGATCATAAGCTTAACATTTCCTCTAAAAGGCCTCCTGGGTTTATTATCATTAGAAGAGTCTGGTTGTCCCTTCCTGCGTGCTTCCTCGCATCCTGTATCACATACTTTAAGAAATATTATTGAAATTTCCAGTTTGTGTGCCTGGCTCTCCCGTGTGAATGTACAGGTCATGGGGGAGGGGGGGCGCGCGTGCCTGAGCCTGCCTGACAGCAGCAGGCAGCATGGTGTCTGCTCGACTGCTGAAGGGTATTCCTGGGTTTTTGGTCCCAGGCTTCTACAACATGATGGAAACCCTTGGCCCATGGGGATAAGGTTGGACTGTGCAGAGTGTGTGGCTTTGGCCAGTTAAATCTGTGTGGAAGTGAAAGGTACCACTTCTGGTGGTCAGTTATTGCGATGACTCTCTCTTGGCCATGAAGCAAACTGAGAATGACTGTTCCCTTACTCTGTGCTCTGCAGTGATGATGATCTGAGTGAATGATGCTGAGCTGAGTCCTGAGCTGAAGGATATTGAAGGAGAAACAAATCCTTCACTGCAGACAACTGGGATTTGGGCATGTCTGTGGCTGGCCCACCCTGGTCCATGAAGGCTGTGCCACTGATGGGTGAGTAAAGAGGAAATAGCACTGCAACTTCTCCATCGGCCCGAAGAGGTCTTTGATCTACTGCCTCTCTTTCAGGGAAGACTACACTTTAAATATAGCTTCTTGTTAAATTTAATCTTAATTTAATTAGAAGTGACCAGGAATACATTTGGATATTTAATAACATCTTGGCTAGAAAACTCTTCAGTGTATTTAACCAGTGAGGTGACATGAAACAGTGTCACTAAGAGGCCCTCTGTGGCTTCGCTGTCTGCAGATGGGCCCCCGATGCTCATCCATGTTTCCTTTAGTTTTTACTTAACAGTTCTTCTGTACACACATACACACACACACACACATACACACACACATACACACACACACACGCATGCACGCACGCACGCACACCCCTACTCTACTTTTTCTATACTACTGGTTATGTAGAGCTTACATAGTTTCAACGATCATGTTTTCCAGAAAAGTTCATTATAGGGTTTAACTAGTATTTTGCATGAATCATTTATCATTTTTAAGTGTGGGTTTGCAAGAAGGGATTACTATATCAAACCACTGACTGCTTGATGAAACTATGTAAAGGGGGGCTGGCCTGATAGCTCAGCAGACTAAAGCACCTGCTTAGGCAGAGCACAGCAGGCCAGGGTTTGATCCCTGGCCTGTTGTGCTGGCCCCACCCCCAGGGCATGCTGAGACCATAATTGAGACTGGACATGGTACCATGCACCTGTAATCCCAGCTTTTGGGAGGTTGTAAACAGAAGAATTACTACCAGTCTGATCTATGTAGTGAGACACTGTAGGCCCTGTAGACCCTGCCCTAAATACAGAAAAAAAAAAGTAAAGGGGAAGTAAATAATGTCAGTAGAAAGAGAAGGCAAGGTTAGCTTATGAAAGCCAGGTGTGGTAGAATCCAAGCCTGCAGAGAGAAACAGAATGGGATAAAGATTCTTTAAATGATGTCACTAAACTTTAGTAGCGCATTACTTCTGTCACTAAAGAAAAAAAGATAGAGACAAAAGGTACTATTATGGGGTATTCTGAGGAAGTAGGGGAAACTTTCAACCATGTATCTCTGCTATAACAAAAATCTAGATTTTTCTCCTGGCTGAGGGAGATGAGGGAAGAGTAGACTGATGAAAACACTGAAGTCAGGACTGAACAGTAATCATTCTTTCCAGTACTAAAGGACAACATTTCTGAATAATTAACACTGATGCAAAAAGGCCTGCAGAGAGATTTGATGCCTGATCCAACCCTGGAGAGAGACCTGTACACTTTGAGATAATGCACCAGAAGATAGTGTTCTCTGAAATCAATGGCAACTTCCACTCCATGTTATGCTATTGATTCTTTATGGTGCCATGGTAAGTCATTTTAGATGGTCTTAGCAAATAGAGCAAAACTACAGCTTCACCTTCATCTGTACTTGGTTGTTTTGCTTATAGTCAAGCTCTGGAAACAGTGTCCTTTCTACCAAAGAGAATGACTAAACAAAGTAGATAACATAGATTCCACTTTTATTAAAACCTAGGTTTCTCCTCACCATCTGCACTGGAAGCCTTGCACTTGCTTTTAGGCTTACTCTCCACCCTTCTCCTTCTGGCTGTGGGTCCTGCCCAGCTGCCTCCAACACACTACAGTGAGGCTTCCTTGTACTTAGCTTCCCCTTGGGATCATCCAGTGGGTGCACTGGCAAAGGATTGGCTGTAGTGGGCTACAGAGTTGTAGTGGCCAATTTTGTTTCTTACTCAATGTTGCAATTGCTCTTGGGGTTTCTCTGTACAGTCCCTTCTATGTCTAGGTTCTGATTTCCTCAGCCCCTCTGATCTTTGGAGAAGGAAAGAGCCCTCCTATCACCATCTCTTGGGGTTCCCTCTCATCCTGCCCATCTTAACAAAGAACCTCTTTTTATACTCTCCAAAAATGAATATCCAACTGTGCCATGTGGTCTATTTCTTATTGTCTCTGACTGACAGTGTATTCAAAAATGAAAAAGTGCAATTCCTAGACCACATTTTTATGATCTAAAAGTAGGAGAGAAAAAACCTGAATAGAAAAAGTGTTATACATTATTTATGTTCTGTGTTTCTTATTTAGGAGGCATGCATGCTGCTCTGGGTGTTCGAGCTCTGTGCAACCTCTGTATGCAGCATGGAATGCTGATGCCATCTCTGTATGTGTGGAGAGCAATTAGCATGAGCTTATAGGAGCTGAGGTCAAGTCTTTATGATACTTTCTAACTCATATCACTGACACTTGATACTACTTCTTGTTCCCTTTTGCATTTTGTGAAACAGAAGGAAACAAACAAAATCAAAACAACTAAGTGAAACAAAAAACTGGCATTTGAAGAGCAATGATCTTGTAGGTAAAGGAGAAAGAGAACAGAAATTCAAGCATAATTTGGGGGCTCCTTCACAGTATGAAGGCATCTACCAATCATTCTTCATCTTCCTGGATTCACAAGAGGAATTTAAATTGCAGGATGGGGAGATTACATCAGAATCAGAATTAAAATGGACTCACTTTCTGTCTATGAAAGATATCTTTTAAAAGGAAAGCCATGAAATTACTTTCTCTGGATGTCTCAGCATTGTAAGTTCTTTCTGCTCTGAGGTGCTTCAGTTCTGATTATCTGAAAGCAAGGTTTGGGACTGAATAACTTCTCAGAGTCCCTTCTTAGGCCACGGAGTGCTGATAAGGAAGCACCAGTGGTCCTAAGGCAACACGACAGATGAGCTACATGGCTGGTATAAAACAAAGAAATTCTAGAGTGGATCATGGGAGGCACGTGGGACAAGAGGACCGTGATGCAGTGGAGAACCCGGCAGCAACACACACCTTTGCATTGAGCATAGGCTCTCAGGGAGAGCTTGGGTAGTGAGCTACAAGACCCCAGGAAAGTTAACTTCCTGAAAACTTTTTGAGAAGTGTGTGATTATAAAGCAATGTCATCCAATTATTTTAATAAACTTTTGGAACCTTTGCCCATCATTTTCCTTCAAATGTTGCTTTTTGCTATAAAATTATATTTTATTATGTGTGAGATGATAAAAAGACAAGTGATGTTCTCTTCTCTAAGTCATGAATTGGTCGTCCCGGGAGTGTGCATGAATGGAAACAGTGTTGGTCAGAGGATGGCTTACAAAATTATGAATCCCTGTGCCTGTATGCATGAGGCAACATGACAGCCCTTGGTAATTTACTTGCCTGGGGAAATTAAGCAGTAACACTTATGTCTGAAGAATTCACAGTTACCTTAAAGAAAAAGACATTTTATTCACTATGGGTCATCAGGAATTACACTTAATTATTTTTCACTGTAAAGAAAACAGTGTGGTTGGTGGTTTGAAACCAGTCCTCTGAGACAAAACCTAAGATGCACTTTCATCCAACCAATCTGTAACCAAGTATCAATAGTTAGCTCCCAAATCAGTACTACACATTATTTTTAATCATGGAGACTTAACATTCTAGCTGAGTGAAAGAAAGATCAAAGTTTTCACCAGAGGTTTAGATTATCTCAATAGATGCCCCACTCCATGCTGACCAATCCTGTGCACCATGATTCAGCTCAGCTGGGAAGCTATGAACAACCTTATGGGTCCTCTTGGGGACACATTACAGAAGTCGAGACATGATTATGTTCATCTTTTTCCTGAACAGAAGTCCTTTATGTGACTCCTTTCTCAGGAGACCTGGTGTGCAGCTGCTGGTACCACATGCTCTCAGCACCCTGCATTTGTCCAGACCAGCTTGCCCTCAGGCTGGTTCTTATGAATCTGGTAGTCTGTTTTTCCATTTTGCCTTGGCCCTCGAATGTCTTCCTCTGGAACGTCTGTCTGTACCCCTTCTTCCTAGAGTCTGGCGTACCACTGGCACCTGCTAATGGGTGAACCCCAGTTCTAAGAACAGCCGACTGCTCTAGACCACTAAGGGTACATCCCAGTTTAGAATAGAGACCCAGTCTAATCCCTCTAAATCTGCAGGAGTAAAACCTGCTTAGTTAGCACCTCAGATCTTTCAAGACCTCACTTCTTTTTCCCACTCAACTTTCTCCCATCCATGGTGTTGACAGCGACATGATCCTCTTACAGATGCCTGGGGATCAAACATCTCGTTCTCAGGCTCTAGTGGCCTGATAAGGCAACTCCTTTGCCATATCTGTCTGGTCTTTCAATTACTCATATTCTCCACATGACTTGGTCTGTTTGTCTTGATTGCCATCCGCTACCCTTGAGCACACTCAGTTTTACTGGGGCTCTACTCTCTACTGAGCTATTTTACTGCCATGTTTGATGTTAAGGTAAAGACAAGAAACATAACCATCTTGTCCATCTTTACAAACATTAGAATGACTGACCAGTAGGATGTCGTCCTTCACAGATACGAGTGCAGTCTCTCTGTTTTTGCATTCCATCAGGTAAACCAGACTGGACCTCGTATAGGAATTTCTTGATGGAGTTGAAGAATGGGTCATAGTTTCTATATACAAGAATCTAGTGACAGGAAAATCAGGGAGCTTAGGTAACCTTGTGAAGGCTGTATACAACAGAGAGAAGCCGTCTAAAGGAAAACACCCCATAGGGCAGGCCAGAGAGCTCAGTGGACTGTCACCTGCATTGGCAAAGCTCAGCGGCCGGGATTCATCCTCACCCTGACCTGCTGGCGCCACCCCTGGGCACCCTGAGATGGCAGTTGAGACGCAGTGTGGTGTCACGTGCCTGTAATCTCAGTGGTTGGGAGGCTGAAAATAGGAGGATCACCATGAGTCTGATCTACATAGTGAGAACCAATAGACCCTGCAGACCCTGTATCAAATACATAAAAAAAAGAAAACATTCCAGAGATAATAAATCTTAAGCTAATTAATTTTACTGGTAACTAGTAAAGGCTTCAGTCTGCAGAGCTAATTAGGTTAAAAAAATAATGAATTAAGGAAAAATGTCAAGGGACTCATGTAGAAAGAAAAGGGCTTTCCAAACCAAGTAAGATTTGAAAGACTTTTGGCCTTGTGTGTTACTTCACACACTGCCATATTTACCATATTGACTAAATATGATTTCCAAAAATTCATGTGTTAGGAACTTAATCCTAAAATTTATGTTTTCATGTATTAGAAATGACAAATTTGGGAGATATTTAAGGTTGATGAGGTCATGTGGGTCAGGACAAGTAATTCATGACTGTGAACACAGAGGAATGGAGACTTGAGTTAGCAGACCTATTTTCCCACTATGTCAGGGCACAGGAGAAAGATCTGTAAAGAGTGAGTCAAATGGGAGTAGCCATTACTTCATTCCTCTTTGGTAGTACTCTACAACTTTTCTTTTTTAAAACTTTGAGACGGAGTCTGGTTAAGTTGCTGAGACTGGCCTAAAACTTGCATTTCTCCCCAAAATGATTAGCTGGGATTATAGGTCTGTGCCACTCACACTTAAATCTAAAAGAGTAGTTGTTGATTTACCTTGAGATTCACCCTATACTTTTAGCTGATAGGAAAGTGCTCCTAAAGATTAAAGACCCTTCAGGGGAATTCCAAGTCTACAAAGTCTTAGCTATCTTATAAACACACACACACACACACACACACACACACACACACACACACACACACACACATTTTCTCTGATAATGTCATAATAAGGGATATCATTTCCCTTTAGGTGAGAAACTATTTGGGTCAACTAACTTGGTTTTCTAAACTCCACTTTCCCTATCTATAAGATGCAGGCAATAACCCATCTCATCAAATCAAGTAAAATTATGTTAAAATATTCTACCATAAAGAATGGGCCAAATGTTAGTAGTCATGACTTGTATTTCTCTTTGGTAGTGCCCTACAACTTTTATATAAAAGGTTATTTACTCAATAAATGTCATTGACTAAATGAATGATAAAGTAATTTGGATCTGATCTCTCTCAATTAACTCTAGTAGCAAAGGTCTGTTTATCACAGTCACTGACATTATTGAAGAATGGATTTTTGCACTGTCAGGTTTGCATAGGGGACAATTACCTTCTGGCAGCTGTACAGTGAGAATCAAATGGAGACAGAAGTCCTTGGCCTCATTTTGGACACTATTATTTTTAAATTTGTTAGCATAGAATCAAAGGTAATTTGCTATTGAGAGTGATATTAATAGGATGATGTTTAAAGAATTTTTATCCTAGGAGAATGACATATCCTTCAGTCCAATGGCTTCTCTTTAATCACACATCATTCATTTATTCATTCATTCATTCATTCATTCAATCATTTGGCTATTTATGTTATGGCTGGCTCAGCCTGCCCTGTGGGTGGGGCTGGCGCAGCATGTGGTGTCAGGGATTGAACTGTGATACCTTCGGTTGCCTAAGCTTCCTGAGCAGGCACTTTAGACTGCTGAGCTATCTCCCCGGTCCTCACACACCATTTTCATGTTCTAGGGAATATTGAATGACCTTATAGCTTTTGTCTTACAATTATCCCAATAAACCATTTTAATTCCTTGCTAGATGTTATATGGTTTCTGCCTAGTTGTCCCCCCAAAGCCTCATGCAGTGGTGGGGTGGTGGGGTGGTGGGCTTCTAGAGTTTGTGATTCATGATCCAGTGCTGAGGTTATGGCTGTGAGTGTTATACCCATTCTGGGGAATAGCTTGAGCACAATATAGGGTAGAGAGAGGCTTGCCTCTGCCTCTGCTGCTGCTGTCGCTGCTCCTCCCTTTTTGCTCTTGCTGTTTTGTTGTTTTCTGCCACCATGAACTACTGCCCTCTGCCATGTGCCACCCTGCGATGTAGCCAGCCAGGTATGGACTAAAACCTCCACAAACTGTGAGCTAAATAAAACTTTCCTTCTTTAATTTTGGATGTCAGGTATTTTGTCTCAGCAACAAGAAAAGTAGCTGAGATACTAGAATCAGATTTTGGCAGGCGTAGGAGCTATACTTTGCAGTAGATACTTGGGCATGGGCCAACTTTGTGTCTACACTATGTTCACACAAAAATCTTTATCGTCATCTCAGATGTTGGAAGTATGGGAAACAAGCAATTTTTCAGCTCAGAGTCTCTGTGTCTCTCTCTCTGTCTCTCTTTCTGCAGAACTGGGGATTGAACTAAGGCCCTTGCACTTACCAGGCAAGTAAGTGCTCATTCTCCCCAGCCCCCTAGCTCAGAGTCTCTATAAGGGTTGCTAAGGCTCTAGAAAGATATTTTGCCCCAGATTATGGCTCACTTTTTATTCTAGAACTGCTCAATGTCCAGGTACAAAGACATGCTCCCTTTGACCCAGTGGTTAAAGGTTCACCCTAACTCCAGTACAAGCTACAGGACTAGCTGAGCTGGGTGGTGATGCTGAAATTCAGCTTGTTCTTGCCAGGTTCAGTGCTCATGCACTTCCATGCTAAGCCACAGGTGTGAAGTCCAGAAGTGCTTCTTGATAAATTCCTGGCTTCCGGTCTTCATTCCTAAGATTCTTCCCAGGAGCAGAACCCTGACACCATAATAGTCTGACAATAGGGAATATTTTTCATGTCCTTGTATAAGCAGATAGTTAAGCTTTTGCCTCCCAATAGCATCATGATTAAGTTTAGAACTGCGTATAAAATGGTACAACTGGGAAAAGAAAAGGCATGTAATTTCCATATTCTCTCTCTCTCTCTCTCTCTCTCTCTCTCTCTCTTATGGCCAGCTCAGCCTGCCCTGGGGGGTGCGGTTGATGCAGCATGTGGTGCTGCGGATTGAAACATGGTCCCTGTGGTTGCCTAAGCTTTCCTAAGCAGGCGCTTTAGACCACTGAACCATCTCACCAGCCCCATATTCTCTCCTTATTGGCTTTCTGATTAAGCATTTAATGATATTTACATAAGAATTCTCAATTGTTCCATCAAGATGAGAAACAAACCTGCAGGCTTCCTTAGGGAGAACCACACAGAAGGGCAGCACACACAGACCCCACAGAAGGCCGGCAGCACCTCAGGAATCTGGGCCAGGTTCCTGGGAAGCCTGTTTTCCACCATTTCTCCTAATCAGGTGACCTAGCCACTTACTGAGTCTGAAAGACAGCAACTGTCTGCCAGGCTCCCTTTCAGAGGCAGTGCACCAGGCTGAGCAGGCTTCCATAAACAGAACAGGACACCCAAGTTCACCATTCTTCTAGCACAACCCTGGCAAAAGCTGGCTTCTGGAATAAGCGAATGGCACATCACAGTTCAATTTGCCCATATCCTTTTTTTCCCTGAGTGGCAGTCTGAGAGTGGCAACGCAGACCGCAAGGTCAGTTCTCCCTTCCTCTCAGATGCACAGGGAGTCTGAGGTTTCTGATCAGCCACTAGCAAAGTAATTGACTGCATGTCCTATTTTCCAGCCTCTGGGGGAGAAAATACAAAATGAAAACAAAACTGGACCTCTCACTGAGACAAGACTACAATCAGGCCACACACAGAGCATGCTCACAACTGTGGAATGCTAACAACAGGAACAGGCCCAGCCTGGGCATGGCTGGTGCACTCTGGTTACATGAAGATGTGTGAGTCTCCTGGACCTTTAGAGAAAGTCCTCCCTGCCTTGGTATCAGTGAGAGTTCCTCAGACGATGCCAGCCTGGAGGGCTAGGAGAAGCTGAGTTAGCTGCAAAGGAAGGCGATGTTGACTGAGCCCTACCCTCACAAAAGAGTTGATACGGTTAGCACAAAGTTAGCTCACATTGGGGGCGTGCTCCCCCACTGATGACATTACTTGCTCATGGAGATAGGGTCCACAGGGGTTTCAACCTCTTCATCAGTGACACAGGGAAGAGGAGGAGAGTTGCTTATTGCATTTGGTTTTGATAATTATTGTTTACTTCTTAGGAAAATCACTTTAGAAAACTTAGACAATACACATAATTAAAAATATTAAAATTACTAGTGAACTTGTTTCCCAGAAATAATCACTAAATATTTAAGCTCATAGGTAGAGTATTTATAGATACAATATTGTGTATTTCTATTCTTTATGAAAAGTACTTCTTTGTGTTTTCTTAATAATTTATGTTATGTTCATATTTTAAATGGTTGCATACTTCTTCCTTTTATGTATGTTCCTAAAATTATTTGCTATTCTCCCAACTATTAGACATTCAGGTGTTTCCCACTTTTCGCTATGATAAACATCTTCAATGAATGCACGTGTTGCTGAGATGTACCTGTGAACACACTCATGTTTGGTTCTTTAGGAAATATTCTTAGAGATGTGATTTAAAGGTCCCTTTAATGATAATGATGGCTACTCTAGTCTGATCCCTCTCCTAGTGCAGGAAGTATGAAAAAATGGAGGTAGAAGGAAATGACAGAGAACAAACAGTGTACATAAAGGGACAAATGTAGTGTACAATGATACAGCCCATACTACATTTGTACCGTATCAACCTGCTCAAACTACAGGGCAGGTTACTACTAACAGAGACCTTGGTGGCTAAATGACTTTAACTGAAAATGCAGTGTGCTTCTTTTCATGCAATGGTTAATTTCTTAAATACTGAATCTATAGAAAATGGTTAAAATAATATTTTTAATGTGCAACTAAGATTACCTGACCCACAGTGAAGTTTGGTTTTAATGTGAAATGTGTTAGGGAGCTGGTTCTCATGCACTCCAAAGCAACAGAATGGTCTGGAGCAGGCTTGCCTGAGCTTGCTCAGTTGTCTCCAGAGGAGGGAACAGAAGGGCTGAGCTGGGCTGGGCTGCAGGATTTGCATTTTTAACAGTCACCAGGGGATGCTGATATCACCAGTACAGGAATCACATTTTGAAAGCCACAGCTTCTGAGGGACCTGAAGTTTACTCCAATATTGTTTCAGGTTAGGAAAACAGCAACAACAAAACACAAAGCAAAACAAAACAAAACAAACTTCTTGTGTTAAAATTTGATTCCTAAATTACCTGTTTGGTAAATTTTAATTTTCTGAAATTGAGTTTTGGATCTTCTAAATCTGAAATACTAGGCCCAATTTCAAATATGATGTCAAGTGGATGAAGACCTCTCCATTAAAAACAATTAGGTATTGAAAAGACCTAGGTAACATGCAACGTAAAAGTAAAATATTGCTGCTGCCAATGGCGGCCTTCTCTGATGGCTTATGATGAGGCTGGGACTTTCGTAGCACTTCATTGGCATTAGCTCAGTTAATGTGTACTGCAATGGTAGGAAGTAAATCCATTCCCATTGTTTTGGAGATGAGGAAGACATGGCATATTTCACAGGCTATGGGAAACAAATGGTTTAATTATCTTCTGTATTACTCTTGTATTGAAGATAGCCCTTGAAACACTCCCAGTAATGGCAAAGGACAGCCTGACAGTCCTTAACAACAACAGCAGTGATGTTGACATTAATAAAATGGCTGTTTGCTAAGATCGATACTTTTTAGTTTTGCATATGAATAGCTGGGATGGTACGAAGCTTCTTGGTAAGATAGCACCATTATAGATGTAAGTAGGAAAGATAGAAACGTTTAATTATGCAAAGCCGCCATGTTTCACTTGCTTTTCCATAGACTAATACATAAGAAAAATAAACCACACAAACTTAACCAGAGGAGAGTTAAGTGATAAAATGAGAAACTGCTCATATATCAACAGTTCATAAAGGTCCCTAATAACATGATTGATACAGAAGACTTTTTCTCTTTAAAATTTTTTTAGTTATTGGTGCAATTTACCTATGCATATACATGTATACCATAGGGAATTGTATTTGCATATGATATATCTTGGTTCCTTTTTTCCTGTCTAACCTACTCCTTTTGAATTCTCTTCCCCCTCTTTATTTACAAAGCTTTGGGGACTAGGGACATAGCTCAGTGGCTTAAGTGCCTGCCTAGCAAGCACAATGTCCTGAGTTTGATCTCTGTTACCAAAATAAAAATAAAAATATGAAGCTTTGCTTCCACTTTATCCTTCTTTTATTCTTTTTCCTATTCCCCTGCTCTTTCTCTAGTTTCCCTTTCGTTTGAACAATTCCTTCCTATTTCACAATACCTACTGTATACTTTGGACATTATTTATACTTTGGGCTTCTCACAATTGATGTATGTCCAATTTATGTCACCAAAGAGTGTGCTCTCAAGGTACCCATTTACCTAGAAACGACTCAAGTGTATTCTTTTCAATGACTGAAGTTGTCCAAAAAACCTCACATCTTTTCCACCCATTCCTCAGGTGATGGGCATTTGGATTGCTTCCAAGACTTACCTACTACAAACTGTGCTGTTATAAACACACATGTGCATATATTGCTGCTGCATGGTGTTTCTAATTCTTCTGGAAAAATAACCAGCAGTGGACTAGCTGTGTCAAATGGTACCTAACATCCGAATGGAGCTATTCCTTATGTTTTCCTGGCTTTTGGGGTCCTCATGGTCTCTATCCACTGGTTTATCTGTTGTATTCTTTCCCTTTAAGCTCTTTTTGACCTTGAAAGCTCAAGTCAAGTACAACATTTACTCTCAAAATCAGGGATTCCTTACCTAGGCTGAAATATATGAGTGAGGGCATGCGCGGCAAATGCGCGTGCGCACACGCACACACACACACACACGCACACACACACACACACACAAAACCTTCCCCACACATATACCCCTCCAGTGGTAACATAAACTCTTTGAGATTAGATGTATACATGCAATAGGAAGGAGACAAGTTTTTCTGGAAGTAGGTCTATTGCCTTCATCAAATTCTCCATGAGCTTATCTCCCTTAATTCCTAAGATAGAAACCATCTCTTTCTTGTGAATTACTGTATCACTTCATACATCTCTCATGCTCCATAGCACAGGCCTCCCACTCCCCCTTGTTTTACTGCCCTGTTAGATTATAAACCTCTTCAGGGCAGGATCTATATCTGCTCTGAATGTCACCCCTGGCATCCTGCCTAAGCACTTAGCACAGAGAAAGCCCTTAATAAATATTTATGGAAGGAAGGAAAGACTAAAGGAAGCAGAACTGGGAGGGAAGCTTCACAAACCATTAGATTCATCCCTCAGTGTTCTGACAAGGTTATGCCAAATGGCCTCCCAACTTGCAGGACTAAGTCACGTTAGAGAGACCTCTCTCTCTGTCCCCCCACTTCTCTCTCCCTGTTTCATTTGTTACAACATGGAGGACCACAATTTAACCCAATTTTCCTTCTAGCTTTGTCTGTAATTTGACATGTCACTTTTTACAGCTAAAACTTAATTTGCAGGAGGTCTTGGAAAATAGAAAGCAAACACAGAAAGTATCAAGTAATTAGGATCAAGAAATTGCTGGGGTGATTTCGCTGTCTTAAATAGTAACCAAAATTTGTTCAATGATTCTTTCAGTGGTTATGAATATAGTATATGCCTGGGTCAGGAATGAGCCCTACGAAACACACTGGATGATTTGAATTAGTCAACAATAGGAAAATTATAGCAGAGAAAACAGTCTTTGGTAATATTCTTGTTTAATTTGGGTATTGCTCTTTTTATCTAAAGGAATCTCTTCATGAAAGGTTAAAGTGGAGGTTTAATACAAATTAAGAAGGCTCCAGTTTTATAAATGCTCCTTTGCTGGGGTAGCTCAGTGGTAGTGTCTGCTACCAAACCTGGTTCATTCTACAGCACTACACATGTGCACACACACACACACACACACACACACACACACACAAATGCTCCTTCTGTCAAGTCACTTGATTAATATTAAAAATCTTGATTAACATTTGCCCTAGTCACCTAACCTTCGAAAGTTCCTTATTAGCTGGATATACCCTTAATCTATTTTTATAAACAAGGAAATAAAGTTTCATAAAGTTGTACTTTCATAAAATTTCATATTCAGATACTACATTTAATGATATAAATTAATTTTGATGAAAATGTAGGGTTAGGTCCTTGCTTTCTGGGGAAAAGAATCAATTAGAAAGCCTCAAACCAATAATAGGGTAAGTTGAATGAACAAATCAATAAATATTTACATTTATTTTTGTTTTTGTGGTGCTAGAGAGTCAAATCTATAGCCTTGTGTAGACTACGTAAGTGTTTTACCACTGAGCTACATTTGTTCTGTTTAAAAAATTTATATCTACCTTTTTTTCCCCCTTTGTTTTGGTTTTTGTATTTAGTACAGGTTATATAGGGTCTACAGGGTCTCATTACTAGAGTGGACTCATAGTGATTCTCCTGTTTTCAGCCTCTCAAGTTGGGATTATAGGTGTACACTACCATGCCCAGTCTCAATTGCCATCTCAGCACACCCTGGGGGCGGGGTCAGCACAGCTGTGTCTACCTTTTTAATAAGAAAAAGCATACTGCCAAAATGTCATACTGAAAACAACCACTTTCAGTACTTATTGACTGATCCAGATTGATATTATGGGTAACTATATCCAATATTAAGTGATAATACATTAAGCAATGACTTTTATCTAATAATCTTTATTTCTTTTTCCTTTTTGTATTTTAGGAAAGAGTCTACAAGGTGTTCAGGGTCTCACTACTAGATTGAACTCATAGTGATCTGACTGTTTACAGCCTCCCAAGAGCTGGGATTACAGGCACGTCCATGACTCAATTGCCATCACAGTGCACGTCAAGGGTGGGGCTGGCACTTCATTCTTAATGACAAGGTTTAAGGAATCGTGTTTTAAATTTTTGCAACTGTGTAGAAGTCTTCATAGCTTAGAACATTTTAATCAAGTTTTTCCACACAAATTAAAAATTGTTATTTAAAAAATGTTGCTATATGATAGATTTATTTTTGCCAAAATGACTGCTTAAGGCAAGGTTCTCTTTAAAATGCAGGAATACACAACTGGAGCAAATCCATACCATATATAGATCCTGGTATTTCTGAATACTGAGGAGGGCTTCCACTAGGAGAGACAAAAGGAAACAGATGTATTTGTGAGTGAAAAGATGTGCTATGTCACACATGCAAACTTTCAGATTTGACTCTAAAAGCCTGTCTTCTACCTAACCGCTTTATGCAAAATAAAGGGCTTTGCATGTCTGCCAGGGGATTATATTAAGGAATGACCTTTGTAAAATAAACAAAAATTAAATTAGATTTAAAATATTTCCATATCCTTTAATAGTTCATAATTTAGTTACAACGTAACTAATGACTCCCTTTCCTCTCATGAGGAAAACAGATGACATAAACCATACAACTTTAATATAAATTTTCCATTTTCATTCTCAGTATACATATTTTATCTTCAGAATAAACATTTCATATAATGATTGATATAGTAATCCATATGAATGCAAGTTTGCCTGTTACTCCAGAAAAGGAAAGACATAGTGCCTAACAATGGACCTCAGTCTTGTTGTAGGGAAAAAGCTACATTTCAGATAATTTGCTGATTTTTAGCCAGTAAGAGTTGATATTTCTCTTATGAAAGGGGGTAGTAGAGACAAGGAACTCTCCCTCTTTCCCTGCTTTAGTCTTCTCATTTTCTCTATTTTTTCTTTCTTTTCCTCTTTGGGGACATCCTGTCTACTCTGGGACACAAACTACCAAGAATATCATTCTAAGTCATTCCAAGAATATCTCTGGAATATTATGAACCACTTCTGCTTTTTTTTTTTTTTTTTCTTTCTGAGATTGGCACCTGCCTGAGGCCGAGTGAGTGGCATTGTGTACAGAGAGTTGTTACTTTTTTTAGAACACAGAGCTTGCTCTCTCCCTGCCTGTGTGGTGAGCATGCAGGTTTGTAGGTACAGAATTTATGATCCCTGTGAGACATGGACTCTCAACAAGTCCCAGAGAATTTTCTAACAAGGAGATAGCAGGTAAGCAGTTGTACTCTCAGGCACAAGGAGTGTCACAGCAATGCTTTTCCAAAAGGACACCTGAGTCCTTCATAAGCAGAGAACAGAGATGGACTGGTGGCAGGAAGGTGTGGTGGGAAGGCATCACCCCAAGCCCAATCACAGTGCCACCATGTCCGGCTGAAAGCCAGACGGTTGCAAATGAGAGAAGGAGGTGCCAAGTGCACTCTGCGTTCTTTACTTGTTCAAATTAGGCCAAACAGCTAATAATGGTGACCCAAAGAGGGTTTTCAAATGCTGATAATTACGATAATCATAATATTGTTTCTTCATTATCAAAAGCAAGTTACATAGTTTCACTGTTAGCAAAAAGCCTTACAACCAAACAAAGTTCAATGCATGAATCTCACATTACCAAGACTATCTGACCTTAGATTTTTTTTCTTTTTTGACTTAGACATTGTTTCTATTTACACTTTTAAGAAAGATTCTAAATTAGGAAAGGCATTACTATATTTTAAAATGTATGGAATAATAAAATATTTAGTATTAATAATCTCCAAAATAGAAATACAACTAATAATATGGAATATAATTCCAGAAGTAGAAAGCTGTATTATATAATTGGTGAAATTATTTGTGTCAAGGGATGACATTATGTGGAGGATCACTTGAGCAGCTGTTCTTGAAAGAAGAGTGATTGTCTCCATTTTGACTGGGCCTGACCCTCTTTCCTTATACTGATATGTACAGAGCTGGCTAGGGCTTCTCTTTATCCTTTCAATTGGTCTTAAGCAATGTGTACTGGTCTAGCTGAGGTGCTGGTGATAGTCTTTGAAGGTGGCACATGTGTTTTCCTGGTAACCTATACCTGCTACTCTTTAATGTGAGCTGGGTCGAGACAGGATGAAGAGCCAATGCTTTCCACTGCCAGCTGGGACTGAGCCTTGAGATAGAGGCTATGACTTCCCGAGGCTTGAAAGATTACACATCAGAGCTAAAGTACCTGACCACCAAAACATCAGATACTATCTCAGTAGCATAATACAAATTACTTTCTCTGCATATCCTCTCTGAATATGGTAGAGGTAAACACAGGACACCTACCTAGCCCAGCTCACAATGCTCACCTACTTCCCATAATATCCTTTCTCAAGCCACTCCACCTTCTCTGCTGAATAAAACTCAGGTGCAGCCCTGGGTTGGTCTTTTTATCATTCTAGAAGCCAGCCATCTTCATGGCTGGAGTTAGGGCCCCTTAGCTCCTCAATAACTATATATATATATATATATATATATATATATATATATATATGTCTTAGTGCCTTTGTTTTTGTCATGGTTGCATTGGTAGTGGTAGATTGGAATTCACTTGGTGGAATTCCAATAGCATATTTCTGATATTATAAATTTAGACTTTTTGGGCCAAGATGAAAACCAGGAAGGGACTCCAACAACATTATGCGTGGGAAGCATTTTCGTGGGATAAGCCAGGAATCTAAGGTTGAAGCATCTCTTTATCCCCAAAGCAGTTGCTGACTAATGGAATGTCAGATGGAAGGTATAACAGACCACTGGAAGTGCAAACATTGAATAACATTTGTGATGGCTGGAGTGATGGGCTTTCACACTAACTTGTACAAATAGCAATAGGCTATATTTCTATATATGAAATCTGGGAACCTGCCAGCGTTTCACACTAACCATGTGTCTGTAGAATAGCCAAGGAAGTGTTTCTTGAGATAACTGTGGTACAGATCATACTTCCCCATTTTATCACCAATCCTTAACAGATGACTTTGTTAAATACAATAGATATTCATGAACAGAAAAAAATTGCAAAGATGTAGGAAATATAAGCCCTCCCACCTTTATGATTAGGTTCAACAGGCATGGTGAAACTATTGCTTGTAAATATCCACCCCTCCACTGCTATCCCTTCATGGACCAGTGACGAAGAACTGACTTTCAGTGATATTAGAGTAGCTAAGAAGATGTCTTTAATCATGTGTTATGGAAATTACAAGAGCAAAAAGGCAAGGTTAAAAATGAAATAAGACTGGTCTCTCAAATATTAATGGAAAACGATGACACTGTGATCATGAAGCTGCCACTGAATTTCCCTACCAGCTTCAGAAAGTCAGGAAACTTCCTGACCCTCCATGGGAAATGCTAGATGGGAATTTTGAGGATACTGACTGATGAGTAAGCTACTGTATTTCTTGCTACAATATGTAATTAATCTGCAGCATCAGTAGAGGTTGAATTATTATTGTAGCAAATAGATTAGCTCCTTAATCATGATTAAAAGCTACCAGTTGTATTTACTAAAATATTCTAAAGTTTACAACTTCTGAGGTTTCAGGGTATAAAGCCAATTATCACCTGAAAGGAATTTCCCATTGTGACCTACATAAAATAGTATTAGTAAGGCTTCTTTCTTTTTTACGACAACTTTGGCATTGACTGTTGTGAGAAGATTTAAGTCAAGTGGTAATAAGTTCAACATGGTAATAAGTGTCCTGGCAGCTGTAAGACTCCATTTCTATTCTGTGAGAAAGTTAGATGCTGCTCTGGAGGGCATGGTGATGTCTGCTGGCAGAATACTATATAGAGAGACAGAAACTGGGGAAGTCAAAGCTTATGTTTTAAAATGTCAAGTTAGATAAACACCTAATTCAGAGGGAAAAAAGACTAAGTACCTCTTAGCCTGAACTAGCCAGTCACATAAAAATGGGCACCATCTATACTTGGCCCTCAGCTCCACTGGTGCAGCAAGTTCACTGTCTGCCATAGATGCCTTGAACGGCGGGCGTCTGTTGTCCTTGGGACACATGCTGGTGTGATTGGTTCCATGACAGTGGAACCAGTGGCTTCTGCAAAGGTGAAAGTCTACCAGCCCTTTCTCGTTTTAAAATGTGAAGGGCTTACCTTATGAGATTCTTCTTTTACCTATTAGATTAAAAGATACTTTAAGAAGACATCTCTGGATATTCCATGGACTTCTGAATTAAAGAAATAATTATATCCTTTGTGTTTTTAATTTAAAGAAATATTGCTACATCTTTAACGACAGTATAGTGAAGTAGTCATATAATTTTTGACTGTAAATTGGGTAAAGTTTTATCAAAGTCTGAAATTTGGCACTTCTAGAAAGGTTGGTAACCAAGCAGGACATGGTTGCAGTCTTCAAGAAGGTTTCAAATTTGATAGGACCGACAAAACAAGAATCACAGAAAGCACCAAGGGCAACCAGACATGCAGGCATAAATGGGGGCCATGGAAAAGGCAGAATGACTTTTTGAGAAATGAGTACATTTATTTTTGGCTTTATTTCCCTAAAGGAGGGATTCTCAACTGGTCTGCAGACACTGAGATGATAGCTGATTTAATTGATGACAGTTGGTAATGACAGCAATTTGCTTCTGGGGAAAGAAACAATAATTATCAAATCATATGGTTGCTTTTACTGGGTAGCATTTCACGTAGCCCTATTAGCAGGAATCAAGATGTTTCACTCATGGCCCTTCCTATGGTGCAGATGATCCACAGGAGCAAGGGAATAGAAATGAAATTCTGCTGGCTTTCAATTGTCTTACAATGTTTTACTATAGTTACATTGATTTTTACACAGTTGAGAAGTTGGACTTTTTTAGCCCCGATTTAAAGCAAGCTTTAAAACAGGCTCTTGTTCATATAATGAGTAATTTCAGAAAAAATAAGCTTTGCTTTAGCGTTGTGAATAAAACATGTTGGGTGTTAGTCTGGTTGTCAAACAGAAAAAAAAATCATTTTTCATAGGTGGCAATACATGACATAAGCAGGATTTACAGCCAGGATTATATTTTAACTTTAATAGCACAAATGTCTATCAACCAGTGAATGGTTAAACAAAATGTGACATAATGACATAATGGAATGCTATTTAGTAATAGAAAAGATTAAAGTAGTAATACATGTTACAGCATCAGTAATCTAAAAATCTTTATGTCAAGTGAAAGAAATCAAACAAAAATCATGTATTACATGGTTCCATTTATGGAAGTGTCTAGAAAAGACAATTTTTTTTTTTTTTTTTTTTTTTTTTTTTTTTTTTTTTTTTTTTTTTTTTTTTTTTTTTTTTTTTTTTTTTTTTTTTTTTTTTTTTTTTTTTTTTTAGTGGAACTGGGGTTAGAACTCAAGACCTTGCACTTGCCAGGCAGGCAATTGTGCCATGGAGCTATCTCCCCAGCCTCAAGAAAGACAAATTTATAGTGAGCAGGTAAAAAGATGCTTGGGGCTGGGAAGTAACTGCTCATGGTAGGATCTTTCTCAAGGATGCACTAAAATTAGGGCATAGCCAGTGTGGCACAACTCCACAAACATACAGAACGTCACTGACATATACATTTAAACTGAATGTCAATCTTCACAATGTGAAAATTATCATAATGAAGTTGAGTGTCACAAGTGAAAACCATAAGCAAACTCAGGAGTCAAGCTGAGGATTATATTATACATCATATGGAAGGAACAACTGCCTGTTCATTTCCACTACAAGGATGAGTTCAGAGGACAAGGGCTAGGTGTAAATCCTGGCTCCTCACACATACCACTTGTTTAATGCACTGAATAATTTATTGATGAGCAATTAAAAAAATGAAATAATTTAAAACTACCATATAGTTCTCTAAATCTTTCTATCTAGATCCATCTATTTAACTCTCCTTAACATGTTAGGTTTATGAACACAGTGTACCTCAAAGTTAAAAATGTATAATGACTATAGTAATTATACCCTAAAGTAGTCCATTCATTCCTTTATCAATTCAGTAGTTTTTCAAAGCACTGTTTCAGTCATTTACATGCAAGGTAAAGTAAGTCCTGACCTCTGTGCACCCAAGAAGTTTACAGAGTAGTGTTGAAGTGGCGAATAATAAAGACTTGGAATAAAAACATGGTGAATACTACAAAGAAGGCAGGTATAGAAGTGTGTCTGTGTTTGTGTGTGTGTGTGTGTGTGTGTGTGTGTGTGTACCAGGGGTGCAGGGCATTGTTTTTTTCAAGAAGGGTAAGCAGGAAGTGCTAGAGGAATGTCCAAGGAGGATGGAGATACTAGCTGAAGGAAAATTGGGTGTGTGAGACAGCATGATGCCCTAGGGAATGCCAAAAAGGTTGTGGATTACAGTGGTGAGTGCACCTCAGAGATCAACAGAAAACAAGAACAGAAAGGGGGACACAAAGCTAAGCATCTTGCAGAAGATCTTGAATTTTTTTCTCAATAGAAAATTATAGGTCTAACAAGGGTTTTATGCTGGTAAAAGAATCTGACAGATATTTTACAAGGTTGATTTCTGTATCCATATGAAAGACATACAGATATACTTTCTACAGAAGAACAATCCTCTTGGCCACCTCCAAGGCAATCTGTGAATATTCCCAGATTCCATCTGATTCCATCTCCACTTGTTGGGGCTTTCTTAGGCTTCTGGTCTTCCAGTTCTTACTCTCACAGTCTTTGGCCTGCCTTTTCCTTTGCCTCCAAAGCTCCTTCAGCTACCCTGTGTAGGATTCCTTGCTTCCATCATAGCCAAGAGAGACCCAGCTCTCAACAACAGTCACTAACTGCATAACCAGGACTGGTCGGATCTGGGTCTCTGTTTAAGAGGCATTCAAGTAAATTTTTTTTCATCTTCTTCATCTATTTCACTTTGAACTTCTGTTAATTTCAAAGTGAATTAGTGAACCAAATTGTAGTTTGAAAGAACCAACATACTACTTAACTACCTGGGACAACAGAGTTTTTGACCTTAGTGTTAATGGCACAATACATAGATCTGATCTATTTTTGTATTTTTATTCTTTGGAATAATTGTTTTTGAGTACCATTGTTCCAACTTCTCCCCTACGGAGAAAATCACATGCTTGCCCCAAGGCAGCAAGCTTGCTGCAAATGAGAAAGAATAAATCTCCTAAGACAGCTTTCTCACCACTCCATGGAGGGAAAAATGACAGGTCAAACTTGAAAACAGGCTAAGTATGATATACACATAACATTAAATGTTTTTGTGGGGGAAAATTATATTATTTTCACACAGTCCATCTAAAATTTTCACTGGTTGATGGCAACAGACCTAAGAGTAAGACCAAGACCACTAATTTTGTTTCTCCAAAATGCTCACAAAATCATGAGAGAATAAAAAAATAGAGTTTTAAAAATTCATTTTCTTCAGGAACAACATTCCAATATGTTGCTATTAGGGACCATCAACATAAAAGAATAAGGCAAATTACATCTATTCACCTATTTCAAGGGTTTACAAAGACATTATCAACTTTTTGTAAGTGGAGATGCTTTGTGTTACTTTCAGTGTTGCTCCCAAGTGGCTATGTGTAGGTAGCGTCCTAGGTAAGTAACGCTAGGCGTGGAACAAATTTCTTAAGGAATTCTATGAGAACTGTCTACCCATCTCATCCTCATTATTTAAGCCATCAAGGTTCAAAGAACCTTTATTACCTTAAAGAGTAAAATATTCTTAAGATAATAGTTGAGGAGATACATCAGATTCTAAGTATTGATGGGGTAAAAATGTAGGATTAATCTACAAGTTCTGTGCCTGAGAGTTTGGTTTCTAACCCACAGCACTCAGGATCTCTAATTCTACAACAAGATGGACAATCACAGCCTTAGAAAGTTATGTATCAACAAGTGATAAAAACAGCTCTTAAGAGGTCACTACAGAGCAAAAACGATTTACTGTGTCCAAGATTAGGTTTGTTTCTAGGCTGCCTACTATGCTGGCAAGATAATTTACTGACGGCGTTTTACGAAGCCAACTTACTGCGTTTAGAGTTGCCCCTCATTCTTTCAAGTTTCTTAGGTAAGAACTCTACAGGAAAGAATTATTTACTGCCAACTTGGGATACCCAAGTTGATCTAGGAAGACTTGTTTCAGGGTATCTGTGGCCAAGGGAGGCTACGCTCCTGGACTCTAATGAAGAGACAGTATTTTTTTGTGCATGAAAAATCAAAATCACAAAATACCAGTAATTTGGAAGACTTTAAGATTCAAATAGGGGAAAAAATATAATCTTATAGACAAAAGTCTCAAACAAAAGTCTATGTGGCAGAACTCTACTTTCCCAACACTATACTTCATGCATTTATAATGTTTGCTCTTACAGATGTTTCTGGAAGCCATGCTCTCCCCCAAATCTGGACAAACTCACCCTGTCCTTCCCCTACCTTTTCCTTCTGACCCTGCTGTGGCCCTTCGGCCACTCTTCTTGAGGTCTCAGCTTTAGCATACCTTCCCTAGGATAGCTTATTTTAACTCTATGCTTTTTCCCTTGTCTCCCTGCTCTTCCAGTGTCAGAGTACTGTGCATTCCTCATTTTTAATACTAGGAAGTAGCTGTCTTTCCCTAGAGACTGCAGACCAAAAAATCAGGAAGCATTTGGTGCCACTGAATGTAGTACCTCCAGCTTGGAGGACATTGCCTGGCATATGGATTCTGTACATAGTGTGTGCATTTGTGAATGGATTCATTAAAACTGCACCAGTCTTTATGAGCTACATGTGTGTTATACAGAATACTTTGAGAACTTGGAAAAATCACTGAGACTATAGAAAATGCCTGTGAATATGAAGTGACAATTTTAAGGGTGATGTTTCCTATTAGTCAGGGCAATTAGATAAGTGAAATAAATAAAAAGAATAACGATTGGAAAGGAAGAAGTGACATTATCATTATTAGCAGATGACATAATGCTGTACATACAAAGCCCCCAAGAAAACTCACTAAAAGATTTGTAGATTTAATAACTAAATTCAGAAGCATAGCAAGATACAAAGTCAACACTCAAAAGTCAATAGTATTTCTATACACAAACAATAAATGCACCAAGAGAGAAATTATGGAAATCATGTCTTTCACAATAACATTCCCCAGAATGAAATATATGGGAATCAATCTCACAAAGGAAGGAAGAGATTCATACATGAAAATTATAGTACTCTAAAAAAGAGACGAAAGATTTCAGAAAAAGGAAAGATGTTCCTTGCTCCTGGATAGGAAGAACCAACATAGTGAAAATGGACATATTCCGAAAATTGTTATACAAATTTAATGCAAACTCAATTAAAATACCATTAGTATACATCACCTATCTAGAAAAAAATTCCTAAAATTCATCTGGAACCAGAAGAAACCTAGAATAGGAAAAGCAATCCTGTATAACAAAGGAAAGGCAGAAGGCATCACAATCTTTGACTTGAAATTATACAATAAGCCGGGCGTGGTGGCTCACGCCTATAATCCCAGCACTCGGGAGGCTGAGGCAGGAGGATTGGTGCGAGTTCAAGACCAGCCTGGGCTACAAAAGTGAGCTCAAGGCCAGCCTGAACTGCATAGTGAGACTCTGTCTCAAAAAGACAAAAAAAAAAAAAAAAAAAAAAAAAAAAAAAAAAAAAAAAAAAAAAAAAAAAAAAAAAGAAATTATACAATAAAGCTACTGTAATAAAATCAGCATGGTACTGGCAAAAAACAAACAAACAAACAAAAAAAACCCCCCAAAAAACAGAAAAACCAACCCTTTCCAAAAAAAGAACAGACCTGAGGATGAATGGAACAGATTAGAAGATGTAAACACAACTACAACCATCCTCAGCCCCCAGATCTTTGAAAAAGGGGGCAGACACTTTTACTGGAGAAAACATAACCTCTTCTATAAATGGTGCTGGGAATACTGGTTCTCCACATGCTGAAAGCTTAAAATAGACCCACGCCTATCACCATGCACAAAACTAATGTCAAAATGGATCAAAGATTTAAATATTAAAACGCAAACACTAAATTTTCTGAAAGAGAAAATAGGTATAAACCTTAAAGACATAGGGGTAAAGAATTCATGAACACAAATCAAACTGCATGACAAATACTTCAAATCACCAACAATTGGGATCTCATCTTTTTAAAATTTTTCCACACCTCAAAAGAAATCAGTACAAAGTGGGAAACAATTGTAGCAGACTGTAAATACTGTGAAAGGGAAAAAATTGTACAATTAGAAGGAAAAACTGGGGTGAGGAAAAGGACAAGCAAAAGAAGGGAAAAAGATATATTTAGGTATATTTGCAGGATAGCTTGGTTAACTGTATTGTTAACTTCTACTGGTCTTTTGAAAGGAGGGGCTAATGCTTAAAATATATTTTCCATTTATTCTGGTTTTTTCCTTATTTTGAATTTTTTACAACTTCTTTGCTATTTTTTTTTCATTTATTTTTAAAGATACATTATAGTGATAGAAAAAAAGCCAAGCATTAGAAATGATACAAATGTCACATACAAATGATACAAGATTTTGCTAAACAAAGTAATAGGAATTCAACAATGTTTGTTGTATTAGGTGATGTTATGTTGAAATTAGTTGTTCAGATTGCCAGATATAAATGTGTAAGAATTTTTAAAGAAAAACAACAGCAACAACAACAAAAAGCTATAAGAAATTCAAAAGAGGAAAGAAAAATCCAGTTAAAAAGAATTGGGCATTAACTGCTCCTTTCCAAGACCCGCAGAGATTGACAAAATAATTATGCAAACTTTTCTGATATATACCTAAATATATTTTTCACTTCTTTCATTTGTCCTTTTCCTCATCCCAGTTTTTCCTTCCCATTGAAATTGAACAATTTCTTTTCCTTTCACAATACTTTGCTGTTGCTTTTTTTTTTTTTTTTTTTTTTTTTTTTTTTTTTTTTTTTTTTTTTTTTTTTTTTTTTTTTTTTTTTTTCCTCTGTATTTAAGACAGGGTCTACAGGGTCTATAGAGTCTCATTATGTAGATCAGACTCATAGTGAGTCTTCTTTTCAGCCTCCTAAATGCTGGGATTACAGGTGTGCACTACCACACCCAGTCTCAATTGCTGTCTCAGCATGCCCTGGTGACCAGGGCCAGCACTCCATATCTGGGGATCGAACCCTGGCCACTGCATCTGCCTAAGTCCGCCCTTTAGTTCTCTGAGCTATCAGGTCAGCCCTGTTCTTTCTTGTTTTTTTTTTTTTTTTTTTTTTTTAATGAATCTGCACCTTAATATTTGGTAATCTAAACAACTAATTTGAAGATAACATCACATAATACAGCAACTACTGTTGAATGCTTATTATTTTGCTTGGTAAAATCTTGTATTGTTTCTAATGTTGTTTTTCCTATGGCTATTTTGTATTCTCTCTCTCTCTCTCTCTCTCTCTTTTGTAGCTAGTAGGGGGTCTACAGGATCTCACTACACAGATTGGATTTGTAGTGACCCTTCCTGTTTTTCAGCCTTCCAAGTGCTGGGATTACAGGTGCATGCCTCCAAGCCCAGTCTCAATCGCCATCTCAATGCACCCCAGGGACAGGGCCAGCATAGTATGCCGGAGTTTGAATCTCTGCCCCTTATGTCTGCCAAGGCAGAAGTTTTAATCCACTGAGCTATCTGGCTGGTCCTACTTTGCATTCTTTAGAAATAAATATAACTTTCTCTACAAAAAAGTGATGTTTCCTTGATGTTATTCCTCTCTGAGTATATAATTGGTTTTCTGTCAGAAGATTGTTGTTCTGGTTTGTAACAAGGATACTGTATACAATAAACCCAACATTCGCACCTCAGAATAACAGTGGAATCCACCGTATGTCAGAGAACCGTTTGTGCTTTTCCTGACCTTAGTGAAATCATAATTCTTTTCATTGCTCAGAAATCTAAATTTATTTTGATATGAATTATTTATAGCTGAAAGATTAATGTTGCAAAGGAATACAGATGACTGCTTATTTATAGGGTAGCAGTACAACAAAGGTGACACTTAAATTATGTTGGATGGGTCAGGCCTGGTGGTGCAAGCCTGTAATCCCTGCACTGAGGAGACTGATGACTTTGCGTTCAAGGCTGGCCAGCACTACACTTCGAGTTCAAGGCCAGCCTGGATTACATGGATAGCCCCTACATCACAAAACCAAGGACAAACAAAGCAAATTATGCTGAACAGACCTAAATTAGAACACGTTTGTGTGAGCATCTCACCGAAAGGTAGACATCCCATTTGTATTACTCAATGACTTTCTAACTCTTACGTGCTAAACATAAGTCAAGTAGTCTGGCTCTCAAGTATCTGTATAGTTTGAAACTTTCTAGTAATAATTCATTCCTCCCTCCCTTTCATCTTTCCCCTTTTCCCCCTTTCTTTCTTATTCACTCTTTCCCTCCCTTTCCTCTTCCTTTCTCTTTTCCTTCTAACCTTTCCCATCCTTCTGTCCTTCCTTCTATTTCTTGAAGTATGTTCAAAATAAGGAACACTTTGGTCACCAGTGACCAGCCGTGACCATCACGATAGGACTTGACCTGTCCTACTGCTTGCCCTCTCTCCCAGTCACTTCCTCCACAAGCCCCCTTCTCTTTCCTGACAGCACAGATGACTTTTGTTAGTTTTAAACTTTCATAAGTAGAACCAGTTAAGTTTTTTGCATTTGCTCGCTTTCTTCAATATTTTGTGATACCTATTTATATTGTTTGCTTTTTTTTTTCTTTCTACCCTAACCCTAACCCTAACCCTAACCCTAACCCTAACCCTAACTGCTTTGTTTTTATTCTTACAATTTAAATTAATTTTAAACCAACATAGAAAAACAAAAGTTGCACTTATTTATGGAGTCATGTGTTGTTTCAGTACACACATTTATCATGCAATGTTTAAGTAAAGTTAAATAAGTAAATAAGGTTAAACATGTCTGCAGTAGTCTCTCACTATTTTATGGTTTGACTTTCACAGACGTGCTGTTTTGTGGGTTTTCAAAGATATTAATCTGGGCAGGAGAGATAGTTCAGCAGTCTAAAGTGCCTGTCTAGGCAAGCTTAGGCAAAGTTCTGGGACCTTGGTTTGATCCCCAACACCACATGTGGCATCAGCCGTACCCCTAGAGTGGGCTGAGCAGACCACACACATAAACACACACACACACACACACACACACACACACACAAAGATCTAACAAAAATATTAATCTAAATTATCACAGATTTTACACTGCATTGGGAGATTTTGCAGTATATACACTATATGCATGTTGTTAAAATTATGTAGTTTTATGAGTTTAGAAAATGGTTAAGAACATTGGAAGTGTTTTTAAAGGTTTGTGGGAGGTTTATAAGTGTGGGAGGGGCTTATAAAGCCTTAATATCTATCTGTCTGTCTGTCTGTCTGTCTGTCTGTCCGTCCGTCCGTCCGTCCGTCCATCCATCCATCCATCTATCTATCTATCTATCTATCTATCTATCTATCTATCTATCTATCATCTATCATCTATAGGCTAAAATAAATGTAACCTTGCTATTTCGCTGATTTTCACTTACCATGGGGATGTCTGGAATGTAACTTCCATAAGTGGGGAACTACTGTGTATTCTCAAATATTTGTCATTTCTTTAGAGTAAAAACATTCAAATTCCTTTCTTCCAGCTTTCAAAATAAGCAGTACGTTCTAGTCAGCTGTCTCACACTACTGCGCCCAACCACCAGCACTGCTTAGCCCTCTCTGACTATAATTTACTACCCATGGATCAACTCTCCCTACCCTTCCACCTCCCTTACAGGTTTGTTTTAAATGCTATTCATTTTTGAAACATTTTCTTTCAATTATTTCACATATTCAAGAGCTCTGCATAGTACCAGGATATACTGTGCTGTATTCTCCTCTTTTTTTTTTTTTTTAAAGAGAAAAGGTTTTTTTTTGAATTTACAAAGATTTATAAAGTTTATATGCGTTTCAGAGTAAGTAGGGACAAAGCAGAGACAACATTTATTCCTTTCTAGCCTATCTTCTTTGGCTTCATATTTACTATAATTGGCAAATATTTTAATGCTGCTTTCCATTTCCTCCCTGGTTAAAGGGATTAACATGTACACATACACTGTGTACATCCCCAGCCTTCAAATTCTTGTACACCATGTTCTCTTGGGCAAAGGCCACCTTGAAGAACACCAAGTCAGTGTGTCAAAAGTAGAACAAGAGGGCCGATCAAATAGCTCAGAAGAGTAAAGCACCTGCTTAGGTAGAGCACAGAGGCCAGGGTTCAATGCTGGCCCCATCCTCAGTGAGCGCTGAGACAGCCATTGAGATTGGGCAGGGTGGAGCGTGGCTGTAATCCCAGCACTAGGGAGACTGAAAACGGGAGAATCACTAGGAGTCCTGTCTACGTAGTGAGACCCTGAAGACCCTGTAGACCGTGTAGACACTGTAGACTCTGTAGACCCCTGTACTAAAACATAAAAAAAGTAGAACAAGAAACCAAAAATCCACCCAGAATCTTAATGCTCCTTTATGTGCCATGGTCAATTAGGTACCATAGTCTTCCTGTTGAAGTGTCTCTCAAATCTGTTCCCTGCTAATTCCTGCTTTCAGATCAGTTTTTCCCATTTCTTCTAAGTGATGATCTCAGTTCTCAGCCTTGCTTTTTAATCTGCTCACTCCCTCAACAGTAAAATAATTCTTCACTGTAAAGGCCCCTCAGTCTGTACCTGCTATCAAGGTAAAGGACCCTCTTAACAAACGGACCATGTAAAGACCCCTGTGACCCTACCCCTGTGTAATATCACTTGTGCTGCTTCCCAACATGTGGATTTCTCCTCCTCTCTGAGGGCTCTACCTCTCTGCTTCCCAGCATCTTGTCTAGATCTCTAGTGGCATATGCCACACGCTGCATGATGAAGAGCACCCCGTCTAGCTGCCTCCGACATTTTTTGCCTATGCAGTGTCTTATACCTTCTCTTTTGGTAGCAGAACTTTGGGGTCTATTGGATGGTCTGGCTATCCAGGTATATCTGGACAAGAGATGGGCTCCTGAACTGAGCCAGGCCAAGCAGAAGCTCTTCCTAGAAGTTTTATTAGGCAAAATGACCAGCAATGCAGAAAAGATAGAGTTGATTCTCTTTGGTGGGGTGGGCCACTGCATTAGGTTCCTGCTATCAATACTCCAGGAGTATCTTCATTCCCAGTATCCCTAAAACTTATTTTTTGTTGCTCCTTTGAATATTTTTTAGATTGTTTGCAACCTCTCACCTATAATAAAAACCCTAACTGAAGAAAATTCTAGAAAATAAATTTATTGTTTTATTTTTTGTTTCTATTCTGGCCTGTCTCAGTGTCTAGAAACCAATAAAAATTTATTGATTGGGTTAATGAATGGGTGAACGAGTGAATAAATGCTGGAGAGCATGAAAAGTCAAAGCCCTCAAGGGCTAGCAGAGAACAAAGAGTGTTAGAAGCCGTGGAAAGGGTTTAGGGGCAGTGCCAGAATTATTCAATGGTGATCGCAGGGTATTTGCATCTTCTTGTATTCCCATAGTTCATTGCCCATTTTATGATATTACACAGAAAGAAATAAGAGCATTTTCATTGATCCTGAGGATCCACTCTCAGTGAGTTGTCTTTTTGACGTTTCGTGCCTCAGCGTGCGTGTCCTCTGCACCAGGCTGAGCCTGAACGTAAGGCTGCAAGGTTGCTAATGCCTGCAGGTGGACTTCTCTGGGAGCCGAAATTGGGGTTCAAGACCTACAGAAAAAGGGTATTATTTCTGGAGACATTTGGAAAGCAACCAGAAATAACATCCCCAAATTCAATGGAGAGGGTTATTTTTTCCAGAGACAAAGAGTTTTAATTAGATTTGGAAATCCCATTCAATTCAGCTTCTGGGAATTTTCCCAGAAGAACTGAAAACATCATATCATAGTGATCTTTGCCCACCTACAGATCTTTGCCTGTAAACTTATATTCTTAACCCGCCAGAAGAAAAGCTTAGTGATACTATTACTTTATTATTTTATAACATAAGTACTTGAGCATGACATCACTCTCTTTCTGAGTATTAAACATCTTAAACTTGACTTGGAATTGGTATTTTCTATCAATCATTAATATTCTAATAAATCTCTATAGAATGTGTTAAAACAGTTACACATTTTTACACATTTAGAAATCTAAGTATATACAAAATTGTAACCAGTCGATCTTATGGCATTTTCCTAGTTCCTTACTCTCATTTAATATTCTTTTTTTGTTTTCTTGTAAACCAACCATTTACTTGAGAGAAAGTATAACAGTAACTAAAATTACATTAGAAGCAGCACACATCTAAAAGATCAGAATGATAGGCATTCCAAGCATATTTTTACTGTTACACAATTTGTGATAGCCAAATCACGGAAACAATCAAAATGCCCATCATCTGAAGATTGGTTGAAAATGATATGGTGTTTTTAATAAAATGGAATATTATTCAGCTATAAAGAATGATAAACTAGAAGACTTCATATATAAGTGGATGTATCTTGAAGATATGCTCATAAGTGAAATAAACCAGACCCTCAAGAGTAAATATTATATAGTTTCCCTAGTATAAGAACACAAAAGAAGAAATTAAAAGGGAAAGGCATAACATAGCTGAACGGAAATCAAGAACTTAAGGATTAAACAATGAAGAGACAGCAAGCAGAAAAGTTACGAAACTTGGCAGAGGAAAATCTATACACTTATGTACACAGGATGAATTAGACAATGGTCCTAAGAATCTGCAACAGGTTCTTGACTCTCAGAGTAGCAATGTGTAAGACTAAAATCATGCTTGGAATGCTTGTTATTCTGGTCTTTTAGATGTGTGCTTCTGCTAATGTAATTTCAATTACTGTTATACTCTCTCTCAAGTAAGTGTTTGTTTTAAAAGAAAACCAAAAAAGCACCAGGCGTGGTGGCTCATGCCGGTAATCCCAGCACTTGGGAGGCTGAGGCAGTAGGATTGGTACGAGTTCGAGACCAGCCTGGGCTACAAAAGTGAGCTCAAGGCCAGCCTCAACTGCATAGCAAGACCCTGTCTCAAAAAGACAAAAAA
>PVJA010006587.1:60180-72565 GCA_004027025.1 Myocastor coypus | reverse complement strand
TTGATCCAAGCCTCCTACAGTTCATCACACCAATCTAGCTCTGTGTTTCATGCCTCGTTATTAAGCTTTTTTGCTGGCTGATCAAGGGCAAGTCAAAGCAAGACCTGTATAACAAAACATTCATCTTTTGTATCTTTCAAGGTCAAATTCCCTCAGGATTAACTTTGGAACCATGTACAGTGCTTTGTAGAACTGTTGTCAGTGTCAGCCTTTGCTACAAGTCACGGCCATTGCTTGGCCAGTTTGCTTTCTGTGAAAGCCTGAGAAAATGTTTTTCTCTGGGTGACTCTCCTTAGACACACTATATAGTTCATTTATTCCTTTCCTCTGAGGTCCCATAATCTCCTTGACCAGAAAATTTGAGACACCTCTGAGTTATAGGATATTACAGCACAGGTTCTCTTATGTCCTGAATCCTTACTGACCTTGAAGGGCTAGGGCCAAAATATTGGCTGTCCTCATAGCCCTTCTTTTTCTCCAATTTTTGGTCTGTTAATTTATATTCTCAACCCTCCAGCAGAAAAACCTCATGATACTATTACTCTATAACATAGGTAATTGAGCTTATCATCACTGGCTTTCTGAATATCAAACATCTTTGACTTAGCTTGGAATTGATATTTTTGACAATCATTGATGTTCTAATAACTCTCCATAGAATGTGATATAAGCAGTTACACAATTTTTACACAGATATTTGGAAGTTCAAGGAAATACAAAATTGTAGCTTGTCAAGCCTATGGTACTTGGCCCAGTCTCTTACTTTCAACTAATACTCTTAAGAGGGAGTATAACAGTAACTAAGTTTACATTGGGATCAGTACACATCAAAAAGACGAGAGTGATATGCATTCCAAGCATAGTTTTAGTGTTACATGGTGCTATGATCAGTGTGATGAACCTTTTGAAGGTTCTTAGGACCAATATCTTGTTCATCCTGTGTCCATAAGTGTATGGTTTTGCTCCTGATATGTTTCCTGTGATATCTGCCTCCAGTCACTTCATTGTTTAATCCATAACACATTCAGCTGTGTTAAGCCCTTAAGTTTTTATTTTCTTCTTTAAAGTTCTTATATTAGGGAAACTATATGATATTTACACATGTAGGTCTGGTGTATTTCACTAGTGAGTATATGTTCAATATATATCCATTTATATATGAAGTCTTCAAACTTATCATTCTTTATAGCTGAGTAAAATTCCATTGTATAAAAATACCAGTTTTTTTCAACCATTCTTCAAATGATGAGCATTTTGGTTCTTTCCAAGATTTGGCTGTTATAAATTGGGCTGCTATAAACATAGGTGCACAGATAGCACTATGGTATGATGTTTTCAGTTCTTCTGGGAAAATTCCCAGTAGGGGGATAGCTGGATTGAATGGAACTTCCAATTTTAGTTTTGTAAGGATCTTCCACACTGCTTTCCATAATGGGTGCACCAATCTGCGTTCTCACCAGCAGTGGAGAAGGGTTCCTCTTTCCCCACAGCCTCTCCAGCATTTGTTGCTGGTTGATTTCTGTATGATAGCCATTCTTTCTGGGGTGAGATGGTATCTTAGTGTTGTTTTAATTTGCATTTCACAGATGGCCAGCGATGTGGAGCATTTCTTCATGTATTTGTAGGCTTGCTGCATTTCTTTCTCTGAGAAGTGTGTGTTCATCTCAGATGCCCATTTGTGGATTGGGTCTTTGAATTTTGGAACCCTCATGGTTTTTAGTTCTTTGTAGATTCTAGATAGAAGACCTTTGTCTGAATACTTATTAGTTAAAATCTTTTCGAAATTTGTGGGTCGTGTTTTCACTCTGTTGGTAATTTCCTTTGACATGAAGAAACTTCTTAGCCTGAGGAGGTCACATTTGTTGATGCTTTCAAGTGTTAAACGTGCAATTTGATTTCTGTCCATGAACTTTTTGCCTATTCCGAGGTCTTCAAGATTTCCTACCACTTTCTCTTCCAGGAAATTTAATGTTTTTCTTTTAATCATCCTATTTGACCCTGTCTTTCCTTCTAGACCCTCACCCATAGCAGTGCCGTTCGCATTTGCACATATGAGAAGGAGGCATGACCTGACTTACTGGTGCTGTCACCAACTTCTCTTCTAAGTGACCACCCCTCGTCTAGCACTGCCTTGCCTCATTTTTTTTTCCCCTGTGGCATTTTGTGTAAATCCATTTTGGTTGGGAAATTCTTTGGGGATCAGCCTAGGTACCAACATGGATCCAGTTCCAGTTCCTGTTATGTATGTGGTCTGCCTTTTTTAGAAACTATCCAGAAGGTGCTCTGAGGTCAATAAAGCAGAGTGAAGGCTGCCTGTTGTCTTTCTGTCTGTGTCCTGTGTAAGTCAGTGGGCAGAAATGACTTCCTGAAGATCACTTGGGAAGCACAACTGGACGAGGAGTCATCTCAAAGATTGCTGGTCAGATAGTCATCTTATGTATTCAGTAATGAAACTGCTGGGCCAACAAATGAGTTTGATTCCTGGCGCCCAAAAAGAAAAAGAAGAAAAAAATATAGTTATCCATACACTTTGCCTTTCCCCTGCCTGCTGCCATGGTCACATGAACTGGTCCAGTATGTGGGGTGTCCCCAGGCTTGACCATGACCTTTTACCATACGCCCATCCTGCACATCCTTATACATCCTTGGGCCTGGGTCTCTGGAATGTCTTTTACAACGTAGGCTCAGGACACAGCATTGAATCTTGTTTCATTGTGTGGGAGAAGATGATCACTGACTATGCACCAGGGTAGTACTCAGCGTTACAGTTTCTGTGTGGTTCTCTATCCAGTTTCCTAGTGTTTCTTCTAAATGTTTTTTTTTTTTTCTTTTTCTTTTTGGCTGCCTTGCTGTCTTTTGATATGTGCCTTGCCCTTTTGCCTGTGTTACTCTCGGAGTATGAGCTGTCAGAGTCAGATGACTTCCTGTTTCTGTTTCTTTTTCCTCTTCTCCTTTCTTTTCCTGGGTGAATTCCTTGTGGGTTCAGGCCTGTCAAATTCAGCTGACTTTGCCTCTTCTTTTTCCTCTTCCTCATCAGGTATTAGAGAATATTTGGTCCAACCTGTTTGTGTGAAACAATCCTTTGCAAAGTGGCCTTTGCAGCCACACTTTTTTTGCAGGTAGTGTTAAGGACAGCCTCCAGGGTGATCTTCTGCCCAGTGTAATCCTGGAAGGACTACAGCCTCCTCTCTTCTTGTTCAGTCCTAGAAGGACTACCTCCTTCTCTCCTTGGCTGACAACTTTCCTGGAGAGAGTTACTTTTATTCTGTCATATTTCATTTCTCAGTAAGTTTCACTCACACTTTGTCTCTGACATCTATCTCAGAGGGCTTATCCACCCAACAGGATGACATATGAGTTCAATGGATCAGACTTTGCTTTTGACAGCCTGGGATTTTGATAAAGGCTCCATAGTCTGTCATCATAGTAACTTTTCCTTGGAAAATAGTGTAGAGATCAGGCAAGTTTTCCATGGTCTCAGCCCTTCTTGAATTCATCCTTATGGTCTATGGCTCCTGCATTTCTCTTCTGCTAGAGCTAGTTCAGGTATCTTGGCGTCAGCTCTGAGTCGTGGAGCCACAGCATTGCCCGAAACTCTTCCACTTATATTTCAACACATCTTTTTTTTTTTTTTAATTTTGGTGCAGGACCAGGTTTCAAATTCATGACCTTGCACTTGCCAGGGAGGCACTTGTGCCACAGAGCTGTCTCCCTGGCCCCTTATTTCAATACATATCTTACCTTAACACACAATACAGGGATCCTGTTCTAGTTTAAAGTATGATAACATGTTTGATCTAGTTTTATTGTGTATTGTTTTAAAAAGAGATTTGAGAAGCATCCTGTGATATATAATATTCTTAATCTAATGGTGAAATCTTATGTTTGTAATTTTTTGAATCAAGTAACATTATTTGATTTGGTATTTCTATTTAATTGATACACAGATAATCTGTGATTCCAGTGGTAATGACATTTGTTTTAGTGATAATTCCCTTTATTTAGCTCTGATGCATATAAACGTTGGTGAGCTTGGTATCACCTTTCATCCACTTTATGAATCAGAATCATTTATTTGACAGTCTATTCTTGGTAAGTGAATGGCCTTTATTAGTTTGCTTTCTATGACTAGTTCCATTACCAGTAGTTTGGGTAATGGAAATTTGACAGTAAGTCACTTGTTTGTGCATTGTGAGAAATTCTTGGGTAATTACAGGGATTGGACCTTTACCTGCTGTCCTATTTGTCAAGTGCTAGTGACAAATGTTCCTAGAATTTATGTTATGTTTCCACAGTGGAGTAACAGATTACTTTTTTCTTTCTTTATAAATTAATATATATTTTTATTAGAAAAGTTTTAGATTTACAGAGAGGATGAGCAAGAATCAGTTTCCATATATACTCTTAAATCCAACTCCAAGTATTTTGTTTTATTAACAGATAGCATTAGTGGGTTGTAGTTTTATAATCTAAGAGCCAATGTTGATACATTGAAGTCTATAATTTATATTGAGATATATTTTACTTTTCATATTGTATATTCTATTGATTTTAACAAATACATTATGATATATGTCCGCCATAGATAGAGTATCACACAGAAAAGTTTCACTGCTCTGAGATTCCTGTGTTGTACCTATTCATCTCTCTAGTTCCTTCTTCTATCCCCAAAAGTATCAATCTACTTATTAGCATTTCCTTTGCTGTACCATCATCTAGTTAGAATCATACAGCTTTGAATTTTCTTGGAAAGCATAACTACTGGTGCATTCCACAAGTTTCTGTAAGCTTGTTTTAATTTTAGCTAATTTTCAATTTCTGATGAGATTCTCTTTGACTCATGTTATGTAGAGATGTGTTTTTTATCTTCATTTTTTTTGTAGTTTTCCAGCTATCTTTCTTTTGTTGCTTACTAAAACTCCTTTGTGCTTTTTCTTTTTTAAATAGCTGCATCCTTTCTTCATCCCTAGTCACTTTTATCTATTTTTACTGTTTTGTTTCCTGAGAATGTTATATATTGCCATACACATATATAATTTGAGTGTGTCTCTTTTATTTAGTGAAGTACTTGTAATATTCCAAATTATAGTGTGTGTCAATAGATTGATCATTTTTTTTGTTAAGTATTATTCCATTGCATAGATTGTACAGATGCACCATAAGTCCCCCCCCTTAAGTTGTTTAGTCATCTGTTATAGTTCATTTGGGTTGTTTTCAGATAATAAGAGTTAGTATAGAGAATTGTGTCTTTCAGTTTTTGTATAAATGGTGAGTTTTAATTTATCTGGAATAAATGCTGTAATTTGGGAATTCTGGATTACAGGATAGGTACATGTAGGACTAAACTACTGTGTAGAAGAGTTGTGTTATTTTTCCTTTTCACTGTAGGTGTCTGAGAACCAGTTGCTATACATTCCCCTTTACCTTGTGGTATTGTTATCTTTTCTCATAAGCCTTTGGTATGTAATGATGCATTATTATTAGCTGAAATTTTGGTAGTGGTTAATAACCTTGAACAACTTTTCATTTTCTATGCAGTGTTCTGTTTGGTAAAATGTCTCTTCTGATATTTTGCCAATTTTTAAAATTGACTATCTTCTTATGTTTTTATTGTAGAAGTTGTTTATATATTCTAGATATAGGCCCTTTGTGAAATATATAGATATTATATCCTCAATTTGTTTTTAAATTTTAGTAGCATTTTGTAAAGAAAAATTTTTTATATTGATTAAATTCAATTTAGTAATTTAAAAAATGGACCATGATTTTGGTGTCATATTTAAGAACTAGACCATGAAGGTTTCCTTTTTTTTTTGTATTTTAGGGAAGGGTCTGCAGGGAGTTCAGGGTCTCACTGCTAGATAGGACTCGTGGTTATCTGCCTGTTTACAGCCTCCCAAGAGCTGGGATTACAGGCGAGCACCACCACACCCAGTCTCAATGGCGGTTTATATTTTTTATTTTTTATTTTTTCTGTGGTATGTGGGATTAAACTCAGGACCTTGCGCTTGCCAGGCAAGCGCTTATTCTACTGAACCATCTCTCTGGCTTTTGTGTAAAATTCTATAGGGGTTGAATTAATTAGACTTACACTGTTTGTGTGAGTCTAATTTAGGGATGTTCTACTGACACCTGTCAGAATCACTAATGTCTCTTCATACAATAGTACTATACACTGTCTTGATGACAATAGCTAAAGTAGTCTTAACATTGTATATTATATAATTCTTGCTTTGTTCTTTTTTCATAATATTTCTAATATTCTGGTTACTTTGCTTTTTCTTTGCAAATTTTACTTATTTTTTTATTTATTATTTATTTATTTATTTTTTGTCTTTTTGAGACAGGGTCTCGCTATGCAGTTGAGGCTGGCCTTGAGCTCACTTTGGTAGCCCAGCAGGCTGGTCTCGAACTCGCACCAATCCTCCTGCCTCAGCCTCCCAAGTGCTGGGATTACAGGCGTGCACCACCACGCCCGGCTTTTCTTTGCAAATTTTAAATCAACTCATTAATCTAGAAAATGCTTCACTTTAGCAGGATTGACATCTTTGTTATTTCAGGTCCCCTAATCTGTGAACATGGTTGCTGAGTGGTGGAGTGCCTTCCTGGCAAGCATAAGGGACTAAGTTCAATTCATAGTGCCCTTCCCTGCCCAAAATGAAATACAGACCATGAATATGGCATGTCTTTTCATTTATTTAGGGTTTCCTTTGATTTCTTTCATTAGCATATTTTTGTTATTACTGCTTAAATATTGATATGGAGTTGGCAGGATAGCTTAGTGGACTAAGCCCCTGCTTAGGCAAGTGCAGGGACTCAGTTTGATTCTTGGTATGACATGCCATGCTGGCTCTGCCCCCAGGCATGCACTGCCGGCCACAGAAGCCCAGTGTGTTGGTCTAGGCCTGTAATCCCATCCCTGGGGTGGCTGAAACAGGAAGGATCACTATGAGTCCAAGCTCTGTTATGAAAACCTGTATCAAATATGTTAAAAGAAAAAAAAAAAAAAAGAACTCAAATACCAGGTATGTTTTACAAAACTTATACCAAATATTCATTATTTCTTTTGTGCTACTAACAAAGTGATACTAACATTGTTCTTTTTCCAATTGTTTGCTGTCAGTTTATGGACATATAATTAATATTTAAATGTTGGCTGTATTTTGTGGAAGTTTTCTAAACTCATTTGTACAAAATATTTGGGCAATTCCTTGCTATTTTTTTTTTTTTTTTTTAACATAGCTAATGATGACCTCTGTGCACAGGGATAATTTTACTTTTTTCTTTCTAGTCTGAATGCATTTTATATTATTATTCTCCTGTGGCATTGACTAACATTGTACTTTTAAGTTCTCTGGGCTTCTGTTTTTTTGTCCTGTGTCTAAAAAGCTAAAACTATTATCACTCTACTTGGAGTGCGCTTTTCTATTTTTCCATTGTGCTAAACCAAACCCAAAGAGAGTAGTGAGAAAATAACAATAAAATACTAAGAATTTGGCCCTCCAGCTTAGAACTACAGCTTCACTGAATGAAGAGAAAGTTTCTTTCCCTTAGAATTTTAGCTCTTGGAAATTCCCATTAGCAATTAGAGCTACTGCTACTTGGATGTTGCTTGGGAACTGTTGATGGGTGGAAAAAAAGAAGAGAGGGCATTTCTATACTTTCTGTTAACATTGGGTAGTCTCTTTCTTATTTCTTGAGTTAGAAGTAGAGTTTTGTAGTAAAGCTCCATTGACTAGATTTCTAGTGCATTCTAAATTTCTGGTGAATTGAAGTTTGACTTGGTGATACCAGAAAGGGGATGGGTGGGTAATTTATTGCCAGGTTTTATGCTACTTGAAATTCTATTTTTCTTCACTGACCCCCTATTGTTTACTTTTACAGGGTCTTTAAAGAGTTGTTGAATATTTTTTGTCTGTATAGATTTTATAACTGTATTCAGTAGGTGAAAGAAGTATGAATGTGCTTATGTTATTTTTGCCTGAAATTGGACTCCATTAATGAAATTTTATAGGGATTCAGGTAAACCATCCTCTCTCTTTTTTCTTTTTTTCTTCTGTCTTTTTGAGACAGGGTTTCAGTATGCAGTTCAGACTGGCCTTGAGCTGACTTTTGTAGCCCAGGCTGTCCTCAAATTCACACTGATCCTCCTGCCTCAGCCTCCCAAGTGCAGGGATTACAGGCATGAACCACCATGCCCGGCTCCTCTCTTGTATGTAGACTAATCTTGGGATGAATGAACTTGTGATGTTGCCATAGTTACAAAAACATTCTGTGATTGAATATAGAAAACAGTGAATCAGGATAGGATTTGAATTTTGTCCTTAATGTAATTTCCAAGGACATAATAAATACTTCATTTTTCTGTGTTATGAGAGCTCTCTATGTTGCTTTTAACTAAAGGAAACTGAAAAGCAATTTTCTTCTATGCTGCTTTTAATTAAGGAAGCTGAAAAGGTCCAATTTTCTTATGGCTGAGAAAAAGTGCTGTATTTACTGACCTGTTAATCAATAGGAAATACATGCAATAGAAATTGATTGTTCACTATATTCAAGATGAATTATTTCTTGTACTTTTCTTACCAGAAAAATCTTAATTTTTAAAAATTAGTATAATACTTCCTAGACTCCCTCATTCTATTTTAAAAGAAAAGTTAATAAAGGGAGAGGGTTCAATGGATTAGTAAAAGAAACTATTGTATCCATTAATGTTATTATTCTTTGTTTTGGGTTTTGTCCAGATTGGTCACATGGAATAAACCTTTTGCTGTTTTCAACATTTCTGACCGCTTGGTCAGCTAAAGCTTTTAAGAGTTTAACATTACAAATACCTTAGATTCATTGGCATATGCAGAACAAATGTGAATCAAACACAAAAATAATTCTTTTAAAGAATTTTATTTATTGATGTGGTGAAATATTACCCTGTTTACAATAGAGAGCTAAGTGAGATTTTGAGTATGCTGAGAAGTTGACAGCTTGTGAGTCTTGAAGAAAACTTTTGTCTTTTGTAGGATAAAAGAAGAAAAGATGTGTTTTTGAAGTGATTATTTATAAATGACTTGAAATCTTGTTTTGCTTCCAGCTCAGGAACCATTTGCCAGGCCTATGGTTACTACAGTAGTGAAATATTGGAGGAGGGAAAAAAATCTCATAGATAACAAGATAAATTATATTTAGGTTTGGGGAAATAAAATATAGCTATAAAGTAGTTCTTTTTTTTTTTTTTAACCTATGGTGAAAAAGAAAACCTTTTAGTTTTCAGTGAATATTTTAAAGTGAAAAATGTGAATTATTCATTAAAATATATATACTTACTAGAGAATAGTTGTGTATATCCCTGATTGTTTCTCTTTTTCTGCTTCTTGCCAGTTAGAATTGTAACAGTCAATTGGGCAGTTTCACAGGAAAGGCAAACAGCAGCTGGGTGATGACCCCAGTCCCATGGTGCCAAGATGATGATAGAGGAATTAGATGATGGTGAGGGACATTGAAGAGAAGAATGGTGCAAATGGAATGAGATCTGTTGCCTTTCCCTAGATCCTTTGCAATACTTAAAAAAATAAGAAATCAGCCAAGAAACAAACAACAAATAAGAATTATTTTACTTCATTTTTATTTATTTATTTATTTTTCTTGTTTCAGAACCTTTGTTTATTCACTCATTTTTATGGCTGGCTCAGTCCACCCCAAGGGCAGGGCTGACACAGCATGTGGTGCCGGGGATCGAACCGTGGTCCCTGAAGCTGCCCAAGCTTTCCCAAGCAGGCGCTTTAGACCACCGAGCCATCCTGCTGGGCCAAAACTTTTGTTTGCTTGTTTATTTATTTTTATGGCCGGCTCAGTCTGCCCTGAGGGCAGGGCTGGCACAGCATGTGGTGCCCAGGATTGAACCGCGGTCCCTGGAGCCGCCTGAACTTTCCTAAGCAGGTGCTTTAGACGACTGAGCCATCCTTCTGGGCCCCTATTTCATTTTAAATTATACTTTATTTTTATTTATTTATTTATTTATTTATTAATTTTATTACTTTTAATAAGAAATAACAATGAGACAGTTTCAAAACATGTTAGTAGAACAGTCACAATAATTAATACAATGCATATTGTTGTCTTCATAGTTCAGAGTACAAAATGCAGAGTACTGCTGGGATTATGGGTGTGGCCTGAGATGCATAGACTGAGGCAGAGAGCCTGAATGTGAGAAATTGACCCTTTTTGTTGCCTCTGTTGCCATTGTTACCATTCAGTCGCCATGAACTGCTTTTGTGCCATGTGTGGCTCTACCTTGGAGCCTGCCAAGCATGGACTGAAACCTCCAGTAACTGTGAGCTAAATAAACCTTTCTTTTCCTTTATTTTGAGTGTTGGGTATTTGTCCCAGCAATGAGAGAAGAGTAACTGAGACAATAGTTATACATATAAAATGTCTGGAGAGACATAAATCAATGTAATATTAATCATCTGTCTGGTAGATTTATGAGCTCTTAGACAATTCAGTGATGAACATTATTGAATGAGGATTTTTGGCTTTCATCAGTAGTGAATGTGTGACTTTAATCTACACTGTTAATGCCTACTTTTTTAAAAATAAACTTTTTCTTAAAAATAAAAAGAAATCTTACTGCTCTGACTTGCATATTTTAGATTATTGTATTCTTTTGTGGATTGCCTTATTTTTACTTGCACGGACATATAACTTTTAGTTTTATATAATCATAGAAAGTTTTACCATAATAGATGGTGAATGTTCAAGTTAAAAATCATGATTATAATAAAAGACATGTATTACAACAAAAGGCATCAATCCCTCCTTCATTTATCCTTTTTGCCACTTTGGAAAGCAGTTCTGGAAGTTTTCTTCCATGTCTTTAAGAGTTGTGATCTAGAATACAGTAAATATTGCTGTAAGTGCCATTCAACAAAAAGGTAGACTCATAAAAATATTATGGTCTATCATCTGTCTTATTCACCAAAACTAGTAGCATGTGACATCTGGCTCTTCCCTAAAGTCAAAGTGACCACAAAAGGTAAACATTTTGAATAATTTTAGGACATTAAGGCAGCCATGGCTGCACAACTAAAGACTCAAGAGGATTTCCAGAACTTTTTTGTAAAATAAATTTAGGATGATATGTCTTTTTTTTTTTTTTTTTTTTCCTTCTAAAAATAAGAAGTATCGAGAGAATGAAAGCTGTGTAAGAGGGACAGAAGGGGATGCTGAGTGGGTGGTCCCCTGATTCTACTTCTTGGTGTTTAATTGTGCAGAGTCGTGAGATGAGGAAGGTGGGACAAAAGTATAGTCAACTAATAAACTTACAAGTATGATTGCTTAGGTAATATCGATCCAGTGGACAATCATAAAGTGATTATGAAGTAGGAAAAAACTGAACCAGTAAAATTACAAGTATAGTTGCTTAGGTAATATTAATTAAATGTGAATCAAATAGAGAAGCAAGTGTATGTAGATGGAACAAGGATTTTTCTAGGAAGGAATGTGAACTAGGGAGGTTTTGGTTTCCTATTCAAGGTGATTGATGCCTATTTAGATTATCAATCACTGCTGTTGAGCTCTAGGAATAGTCTGTGAGTGTAGTTATTCCTTTTTTTCTTGAAAACTAGCTTTTAGTGATTGTGCCTCTGGCCACACCTGTGTTGTGTGCTGAGGGCCCCACCATGTATAACTGCCTGTAACATTTATAATTGGCTTAGCTATCTATAATAGCCACTAGTTTGAAGAACTAACTCTAATTGTAGTCTGGGAAGAAGAGGCATAGTTTTCATCTAGTTGGTTCTAGCTGAGAAATGGTCAATGTAAAGGAGACTTCAGACAGGCACCTTCTCCAGAGAACTAATCTAATGGCCTTCAGATAGATGTTGTAGTTTAGCAATTATGAACTCTTTTTACAAATTTGATCTAGTGGATCCTGAAAAAAGGAGTCTAGCATATTAGTCATTGATTTAATATATATGATCACTTGGAGTTTTACAGGCTCTTGGCAATAATAAAAAAAAATTCCAAGAAATTAGAGCATGTGTAATCAAAACATGAGCACTAGAATGAAAAGGCAGGTTGGGGATAGAGCCAAGTGTAGAAATTGTGTTTAAGGGACAGAATTAGTGATTGTAACCCACTGGCTGTTAAAGGCATCTTTGTTGATGGGAGTCTGATGTTTTGTCACAAGTCTTTCTAGTTTTAACTGTAAGAAGATGTTGAGTTTGGTGGTTTTGAAGGATAATTTTAGCTAAAGAATTTAAAGGTTGTTGTTGAGCTTTTATAGATTCTACATTAGTTTTTCTGAATGACCTATCACAGTGGCCAGCTATTGGGGTACCTGGAAACTGCCAGAAAAGTTAAGTGATTGAAGCTCCTTTTATATCTAGCTTAT
>PVJA010006587.1:0-60080 GCA_004027025.1 Myocastor coypus | reverse complement strand
ATTATTCTTGTCCTTTGGGGCCCCAGTAATCTCCCTGCTCAGGAGATTGGGTAGCTCACCAAATTTGTAAGATCTTGAAGAAAAGTTCCTTTTTGTTCTTATGTCCATGGTTGTTGAGTTGTCATCGCTCATTGACTTTGGAGGGTCAGAGTCAACATCAACATTTAGTCCAATATGAAATTAGAAATGATGAATGTCATAGCTATATGGAAACTTTTGTCTCTTAGTTTAGTTTTGTACAAAGAGCATCTTTTAATAAAACTTTGTTTAACCGCAGAAGACATAGCCTTTTGATTATGACCAGTGCAAATATATCACAGTGCTGTTTAGCAATATTTATTGGGGTGTGTCTCCAATAATATTATGGAAATTATTAGTGTCTCTTTAGTGAACAAAGACTGGAAAAATATTTTTAAGAAGTTGTTCTTTTATTCATCAAGGGAGTCCTGTTGATTGAATAGTTTAAGTATAAAGAGTCCCTAGTCATTTAAACATTTTTTTATGACCTACGAGAGTGAGATTATAACAGTGAACATTATTCTTTACCAATGGAAGACTCTCAAATTTATGAAATGCGTTTTTATATTCTGATCAACTGCCATCTTGGGTAGAAGCGTGTCCTTAACTCTGATGATATCTGTAAGCCAACTTAAGTTATAGACAGGTGTTTTGAAGATCCAAAAAGGTGAAAAGAAAACAGTTGTTGAGCTCAGACAAAAATAGCTGTAAGTACTCTATTACAGGTTGTACTCACTTGCAGATTGATCAGACATACATACAGGCAGACACACATAAGACAATTGTTTATAGACTAGAGTCTACTCAAGTATATGTGGCCAAGTTGAATTATAATAACTCTTCTGTAGTTTTAAATTTGTAATTATAAATAGACTAATCAACTTTTTGTAGGTCAGTTAACAGAGATCTCTTGCAATAACAATGAGAAGGAATGAAAACCTTTTACACTTGTGAAAGCAAAGACAGTTTATCTGATTGGAGTATCTTTCTATACAAGATTTTCATTATTGTTTTGACAGCCATAGTTGTTGGGTAGTCACAGTTGATACCCAAAACTGTTCTTTTGATAGTCACATGTAGCTGTTTCCTCTGAAGGGATAGGATGTTAAAGATAATTTTAATTATGACCAGCATGTGTGCTGGCCAGGTTTGCATGTAGAAAGAGACTAGGTGATGTTCTCTGGAAGGAAGTATGAATTTAAAACAGTGGGAGGATGGAGGCCTGCCAAGGCTCCAACCTGTCCTGCCGCAGATATCTACCTATGTCAGTTTTCGCAATTTTGCCTGTGATCTTGGACCATTCTTACCTAGAGGCTTTCCTTTGTCGAAGTCTCAATAGCATATATTCATGAACAGTGGCTGACCTCGCAAGATGTTTTGGCGAGAAATCATAATGAGAGGCAGTCCTCGTGGCTAGGGTTGTGCCTATTCTTTAATGTTTGTTCTCATTTAAAATTGTTACTAAACTCGTAAGGTTCTCTAGGAATGTTTTGTTCCATTAATGAACTTATCTATATTAGGAAAATTAGCCAGTGTTCCCTGTGCTGTAGAAACCAGTCTGTTCCAGAGGAAAGAGAGGAGTTACTGTCCAATTCTGCCTAATGAGTAAAAGGCAGATAGATTTGGACTAAACCTTGTACATGTATTCCTTCAGAACTTTAGCATTAAAACTAGATCAGTTTCTGAATATGAACCAGAAATAAGTGAAGGTTAGTGTCAGTCTTGAAGGGTCACAGGGAAAGGAAACTCGCCATTCTGGAATCTTAGTCCTGAAATTTAGCTGTCATGGAGGAAAGAATTGCCTTCTAAACACTGTTGTAAGCCATGTTACTTCTTTGGACAGGGCAGTGGAAAAGGAACAGAAGAATGACTCCAAGTATTGCACAAGAACTAAATCCTGTCTTAGTTGCAGAAAGACAATTAAAATCAAGACCTTACCCAGAGTGGATCTCTAATCTTTAGCAAAACATGCCTTCAGAGCCAAAAGTTATGATTAACTCCAGCTGCATTGCCAAACAGAAAATGAGGGCCCAGCAGGATGGCTCAGTGGCCTAAAGTGCCTGCTTAGGAAAGCTTAGGTGGCTGCAGGTACCGCAGTTCAATCCCTAGCACCACATGCTGTGCCAGCCCTGCCCTCAGGGCAGGCTGAGCTGGCCATAAAAATAAATAAATAAACAAACAAAAGTTCTGAAACAAGAAAAAAAAAAATTCTTAAAAAAAAAAAAAAAAAAACCAGAAAATGAAACCAGGGGCTGGCCAAATAGTTCAGTGAATTAAGGTGCCTGCATGCAGGTGCAGGGGTCCAGCGTCCCTGGGCCTGCCATGTTGGCCCTGTCCCCAGAGCATGTTGAGAAGGCAATTGAGACTGGGTGTGGTGACATGCAGTTGTAATCCCAGCTGTTGGGAGGCTGTAAATAGGCGGATCACTACATGTCCAATCTATTAGTCAGACCCTATAGACAGCCCCCCAAAAGAAAATGAAACCAATAATCAAAGGACCCGAATGGCTGCTTTTTAACCTTTTGAAAGAGATAAAATGAAATGTTCAGTTACTTTCTAATAAATGACTGAATCAAAAGTTCTAAAATGTCAGCATACAAAAGAGATCTATTACTTCCAGCAACATGCATGACAGGTACATTCAGAAGAAATCTCAGCCTCAGGATAAAGAGGTCTCCAAGAAATTTTGAGTTATCAGTCATTACAGCAGTGCTGACTTAGCTCTATTTAAACATACTCTGAAAATATGTATTCCTAGATATCGGTAATACACTTAAGGAACTCACAGATTAAAGTCAATATGAATTGTTGCTCTTCATAAGTTAATATTTAAGTATAACATTACATCTTTCCAGTCTAGTTCATAGGTCTAAGTCCTTAAAAGAACTCATGTATTTAATCAGGGTGGTCTGAAAATCCATAGATCTTTGATGTGTTTGTAGATCATTGAGATAAAAGGACCCATGGATGACAGTGGTTCCAAATTCTCCACTTATTTCCTGTATAGGATATTGTAGTAGATTGTTAACTAGTGGTCAACCTGTTGTACCCTACTGAACTGAAGGAGCATGGTGCTGGGTGTGTGAGGCCCACCTGAAGATCGTTGCTAGCAGTATAAGAGGCAGAACTGGACAAGCTATAGAGGTTGTTAGGGAAGTTGTTGGACGCCACTGGTTCTCCTGGGCTATTCTTCTTGGTGAGCTCATCATGCTGGATTTTCTGATGAACTTGGCTGTCCTAGTTGGAGAAAGAGCTTAAGACCTCTTCACTGGGAATGGCTATGGTTCACTTTTGGGAAGACCTGGTTCTCATCTTGAATATAGTTTCCTGATTCCTGAGGGGAACTTAGTTTTCCTTGTCCTTGGAGGAGGTTGGGATTTCACTGTTGCTGAGGATGGCTGTGGCACTTCTTGGGGGAGCTCTGGTTCTTACCTTGAGTATTGCTTCCTAGCTATGATTCAGATTCCTCAGCCTACTAACACAGATCCTTCATCCTGTTTGCATAGACTTTCTAGCTTCCACCCCTACCTTTCCAGTGCAGATCCATGAAGTGGGGCTGCATAAGCCACCGTGGGCTCTAGACTTGTGAAAGGCATTGTTATGAGCTCTAGGTTTTCAGCTGGACTCATGCAGGATGTTTAGATCCAGGCTCTTAGCTGGATTCTTTAGTCTTTAGTGTGTGGACAGATTTCCTACATTCTTTGTACATGATTCTTTGCGTGATTGTAAAATAATCTTGTAAATCATGACAGATGGTCCTGGAGGAGCTTGAACAAAATAAGCTAAGGATGGATATAGTCTCATGGAGGCTTTAATTATGGCTGGCTTATATGCGCCATCCTTAAGACCCAAAAGGGAAATAGGGGACGCTTCAAGTTTAGTAATAGTGGGTAAAATTTTGATTAAAGTTACCTTGGAAATCTTGTCTCAGGTTCCAAACGGCAAGGACAAATTGCCTAAGGCTCAGTAATAATGAATTCCTTAAGGGCCAGAGGTGTCTGGGTTTCCTGTGACTTACGTTTAGTTTACATTTTGAACACAAGTCAGGATGATGATGATGATGATGATGATGATGATGATGATGATGATGATGATGATGATGATGATTGGTACCCTGGATCAAACTTAGGACCTTGCATTTGCCAGGCAGGCACTTGTAAGGATTATTTCTCAATGCAAAGTCTGAACATAGGCTGATTCTAACTGTTTTTCTTTTTCCTGCAACATGATTGCAGTTGTGCCATAGTATTATAATCAATACTTCCCTCTGCATTCCATTTTGGCTTTAGGGGTTGGCAGGCCATGCATGGGTATAGAAAAATATCAAACCACTTTTTCTCTCAGTATGTGTATTTCAAGCATTCTTCGGTGCTGAAGAATATATTCCAATGGAGGAAGAGATTTTGACGGTGAAACTCCCAATTGTTTGTTCATTTATCTTGGGGGAAGACCTCCAAATTATATCAGACAACCGATATAAGGATGATGTAGTGTCTCCAAATAATCCAAGGGGAATATTTTAAGTCCTAACCTGCTGTCTAATAAGCTGTGTTTGTATTCTTTAAAATTGAAGAATGCATTCTAGGAACAATGGAGATTAAAAATAGTATTTATTAAGAAAAAGAAAGCTCTTAGAGGGATAGACAGGGGTCCCAAGTGGGTGGCTCCAGCAATGTGTCTTTTTTTCGAGTATGTATTTAGTACAGGGTCTGTATCACATAGATGGGACTTGTAGTGACCCTCCTGTTTTCAGCTTCCCAAGTGCTGAGATTACAGGTGTGTGCCACCATGCCCAATTTCAGTCACCTTCTCAGCATGCCCCAGGAATGAGACTGACACGGCACACTGGGGATTGAACCACGGTCCCTATGCTTGCCTAAGCAGGTGCTTTAGTTTTTTGAGTTATCTGGCCAGCTCCCAGCAGTGTGTCTTTAAACTGTAATAAGTTTTTTAAAAATGTAAACATTGCTTTTGATCACATTAGTTTTTAAGTTTTAGCCATTTTGTTTTGAAATTTACTTATTTATTTAATTTTGAGGTAGGGTCTTGCTATATAGTCCAAGATGGCCTCAAACTCACAGTGACCCTCCTGTCTCAGCCTCCCAAGTGCTGGAGTTACAAGCATGCACCACTGAAATATTTTTCTATTCCAAGGTTATATATTTTTTATTTTCCTACAGTTTTGTTGTTTTAGTATGAGCCAGAAATATCTTTTCCATTCTCTCACAAAGAACTTTCATCACTATCGAGGCTTTTTTTTTTTTTTTAATGCTACAGATTGAACTCAGGGCCTGCTTGAACTTGCATTCCTGCTTCAGCTTCCCATAGGCATAGTCCTCAATGCTAGGCTAAATATAGAATTCTTTTGCTACTTGCTTTTCACCCTTGGAATGTGTTTCACTTCATTGTTGTGTTGTTTTATGGTAGAAGTCTGGTGTCTGTTTCTTACTTTTTATAGCTAGCTTATTAAAAAAAAGATTTGTGGTTGTAGTATTTCTGCATAAATTCTACTACTTGTAGAATTTGTATAGAATTGTTATTAAAATATATTCACATGTTTGAATGATTTCTTCATTCATAATTCTGGTCTCTGAATGTGTATTTTGTAGAAGTAGGGCCATTTGTGAATGACTTGTACAGGTAGGATTTAGACCTGATTCTGTATGGGCCACCAGCTTTTATTAAAGGTAAACATATTCATAAGTTAAAAAATGAAGTGTTCTAATTACTTTTTATGTATAGAGGTATTTTCATTTTATATTCTTATCTCGCAAAATATTCAAGATAGTACATGTAGAGTAAAACTTATAAAATCTGTTTTCTGCTTTACACTCTGATGAGAGAACAAATATTAGGGAAGATACAGAGACTAGTTGAATACTTATACATCATTGGTGGGAATGAAAATTAGAACAACAATCATGTCAAATATTATGGAGGTGTTCAAAAAATATGAATCTAGCAATCACCACTTCTGGGTGTGTCTCTAAAACTGTCATTCCAGGTCACCATATGATGTAACAGTCCCACTTCTGAGTATATATTTATTTTTATGGCTGGCTCAGCCTGCCCAGGGCTGGCGCAGCATGTGGTGCCCAGGATTGAACTTCGGTCCTTGCAGCCACGTAAGCTTTCCTAAGCAGGCACTTTAGACCACTAAGCCATCCTGCCGGGCCCCTGAGTATATATTTATTTATTTATTTTTATTTTTTTATTTTTATTTTTTTATTTTTTTTTTCCCTGAGTATATATTTAAAGGGAATTAAATTTGAATATTAAAGAGATCTGCCTGGCAACATTCATTGCACCTGTTTTAATAATAGCCAGGACATAGAATCATCTTAAGTGTTCATTAATGGATTGGTGGACAATAAAAAGATAATAGTTCATATATATATATATACATATATATGTATATACATATATATATATACATATATATATACATATATATATATATGTATATATATATATATATGATAGATAACTTTTTGTTGTGAAGAAGGAAGGATATCTTGTCATTTAGACAACCTAGATTAACTTAAAAGGTATTAAGTGTAAGCCATGAACTGAAAGCCAAATACCTCATTATCTCATTTAATTAATTAATTAATTATGGCCAGCTCAGCCTGCCCTGGGGGGTGGGGCTGGCTCAGCATGTGGTGTTGGCCATTGAACTGCAGTCCCTGCCGCTGCCTAAGCGGGAGCTTTAGATCAGTGAGCCATTTCACTGGCCCTGCATTATCTCTTTAGAGTGTAGAAAAATCAAATTCATAGAAATGGAAAGTAGAATTGCATTTACTAGGAGCTCTCAAGAGCATGACAGTGGAGAGAGTAAGAAGATACTGAAATTTTTCTATCACTGGGTCATTGCCAATAATTGCAACACTTCATTTATGAGGAAGAATAGTAGGAACGATACTTTTGATTTAGAAATTATTGCTATTTTATTAAATTATTACTGTAGAGTGGTTTGAGTTATTCTGGAAGATAGGACAGTATGGTTTGTACAAGGCAAAAAAAACTATTGAAAAATTAGTATTTGTATGTCTTCTGTCATTATTGTATCTTATTGCTTTGCATATTTGAAAGAGCACCAAATCACAAAAAGATGTCGCAAAAACAGTATGCAGTTACTTATGGTGAGGTACTTTTTCTTCTTTTTCCAAGCGAATTCTGGAATTCTTTTTGAAATGTAACCCCCTAAAATAATTTCATTATAATTATGTACAATTTGTGATTTTTTTCTACTCATCAATATAATAAGTTTCTTTATTGAAGTCTTATTTCACACTCTTTCATGATCCTTTGCTCAGTTCTTTATAGTTCCAGAACCTTCTTCATTAGTTTAATTCCTAGGAAGTATATACATTTTAGTAGGCGTAGTTGTTTTTTTAAATTTTATTTATTTATTTTTTTCTTGTTTCGGAACTTTTGTTTGTTTGTTTATTTATCTTTAAGGCCAGCTCAGCCTGCCCTGAGGGCAGGGCTGGCACAGCATGTGGTGCCGGGGATCGAACCGCGGTCCCTGCAGCTGCCTGCAGGCGCTTTAGACCACTGAGCCATCCTGCTGAGCGCGGTAGGCGTAGTTGTTGTTAATGCTCTTGTTTATTAGATTTCTTTTTCCATTTTATTTTGTATTTGTTGTTTCTTGAATATAGTAAAGCACTGGATTTTGCATATTTGTAACTAGTCAGTAATCTGTTATTAATTTTCCGATTGATTTTTCTCAAATTTCAAGATTAATACATTATAAGTTAAAATAATGCTGCTCTCTTTAATTTTTTGTGTAACTCATATTCTTTTATGACACTGAACTGAATTGCTATTAATGATAGTGATAGAAAGCACACTGTGTTACTTCAGGAGATTAACAACTTGTGCTCTATAATAAGTACTGCTTAATCGTAATGAAGTCACTTAATACCCACTGAATTTACATACACTCAACAACATTGTAATACTTCTAATATTACAATATGTGTATCTTAACTATCCTTTAAGTTTGCTCTGATTTTTAAATTAATGCCAAATCCTATGGTCAAGTGGTGGGTCTTTCATATTCTTCAATATAATATATTTACATTTGTCCAGGGCAATAGCAAAACTACCTTCCAATCATAGAACCATTACTAATTCCTCAGTACACCTGTATGATGTTGTTAATAGCATACATTTGTGCAACTGTCCTGCACAAATAATCCTAAGGAAACTGCACTTAAGGTATTAATAATGTATGAATATTGCTTCATTGTTTTAAACAAATGTACTACACCAATGCAAAATGTCTTCTTAAAACTTGCTGAAAAGGCAAGTAGCAGTTGGTAAATTGGTAAATATTTACTTCCTACAGAGTAATTAGTTAATAACTATTAACATTATACAACTATAAAGACAAAATATAAAAGTCAAAGAACAGAAATCATTTACAAGGGCTGCAGAGGCAAGTGCAAGGACTGGGGTTTGATCCCCAGTACTGCATGCTATACTGGCCCCACTGGGGACGCTGAAAACAGAACGATCACTGCAAGTCTGAGCTGTCTAGTGAGACCTTGTACCGAATACATAAAAAAGAAAATTTACAAACAGGGACCAATATTGATAGTAGAAATATTTTCTGTAGCTCTAATATGCTGTCAAATGACATCTATGACATTGGCAGTGTTTTTTTTTTTTTTTTTTAAATATGACTAATAAAGGTTTCTGGTCATCTGTTTTTAGGTATTTTCACAATGAAAAATAAATTATTACATGGGTACTGTACAAGGTTTAGTTTGTTCTCTTATAAGCAATTCTGACTTAACTAACAGGTCTCCCGGAATGGAGTTCTTTGTAACTTGGGGAATTAGTATAAATACTGCTATTTTATTGAGGGAAAAACTTAAAACACAAAAATGTAAGATAGAAAAAGACACTTTAATGTTTCAAAGTGTTCATGATTTTTTTCTCTATTGTCTCTCATGTATAATGTTATAAAGACCTATCCAATTTATTTTGTAATTTTTTTTCTTTTTTGAAAGGGGTTTCTAAGCATGGAGAGCCTTATGATGCTAGGCACGGGCTTTACCACTGAACTCCCTCTGCAGCCTATAAGTTTTAAAACCTTTGCTCTGCCTCCCATTCCTTCATTTCAGTTTAGTCAGTGATCTCATCATTAGATTTCTGGAGTAGATTCTCAACCAGTTTTTCCTTTCATTCTTACCATTTTCGATTGCATTCTTTATACATTAGCCAGAATAACATATAAAATGCTAATGTAAATCACAGAAATAAAGTCCTTAATATGTTCATATCAGTCTTACGTTTCATGATTTTTCCAATTGTCTTTTCCTTTCCAGACATTCTGTTCTTTTTAACTTATCTTTCTTAAATATATTTTAGTTCCCCTGCCACTCTGCACATTTTCTTTTCCTTCTCTGTAGGGCTTATCTTCTTTTTTTATGCCTGATCTGGCTAACTCTTGATGGCTTCAATGTAAATATCATTTCCTTTGGAGAGCTTTTTTTTTTTTTTAAACATAATCAACTTCTAATTCTAAGTTAAGTACCCGCATGGCACATCTTTTTGTCCTCTCATAATAAAGCATTCCACCTTGCATTTTTATTGCATTTAATCTGTATTATTCAGTGGACTATATACCTCAGAGGATAGGGGCTAGTACTCAGTGCAGAGTGGGAGCTTCAGAAATATTTGCTGATGAGTGTGTGAATGAATTAATAGATGAAGAATGAAACAGGAACTTGAAATTTAGAGATGTATTTCATATATGGACTTCATGTTTAACTCCTGAAACCTGCTCTGGGAAGACTAGAATTTACTTTATATTTTAATTTGCTTGTACTATCCAGGAAAACTTAGAAGGAATTTGGCACAGATTCAACCAGATGATTAAGGAACCAGCAAGTACAGCCAGTAGGGCAAAATCAGTGAAATTAACAAGATTCTGAATAATCTGAATGTTAGCAGGATGATTTAATAACTAAGTTGTGCATATAGTTTTCAAAGAAATACTGATTTTTGGAAGAGAAAAGAATTTCATTGATTTTTTACCAGAATTTACACTAAATTTTAGAGTTAAAATTTTATAACTATTAAAATTTCAAAGTCATAGTGCTATAATTATTCATTGAGATAATAGAAAATGACAGCTTTTACTTTAATATATAAAGATGGTCCCAACCTTTTGGGAGAATAGTTTCATTCATGGTAAGCAGAGAAATAATAATAATAAGAATAAATTATTTTCTTTAGTCAGTAGAGTGTTAATAATTATTGTGCTTTTTGTACTAAGGTTTTAAACTAGATTTTGTATTCCAAAAGAGCCATTCAGAATTGCATATTATTTATGGTAAATTGTTTTCTAACTAATCTATAGGTAGCCTAAAGCAATTTCCTTTCAAGGTTTAAGGAATGTTATTCTTAATCTATGGAGAAAATACTAACGTCAAAATCTGAGATGTTAATAATCAATATACGGAGAGCTATTTTTGGTGTAACATGAGCCTAGCTATGTTGACTTGAATGAGTGATGCATATCCTATATAATCAGCAGAATGTAAGGCTTTGCTTTCTGTGCAGCTGTACAAGACATATTTAATTATTGCTGAAGCAATTATCTTGACAAGTAAATCAAACTCAATTAGATCTCTATTAGAATACTAACATTTTCTTAAATATTGTATGGTTGCCAGATGGTTGTGCATGGTTTTGTACCCGTTCTTCTTTGAGAGGCTTACTTTCCTGCTACTGTGTATTTATAATCATGAAGCTTTTTAATTTTTAGAGAGAAAATTTAAGAGCCTGGTTATGGTTTTATTTTATAAAATATAGAAAAGGTAAAATGTATTGCCTCATTTGTAAAACTAATAAATTGCAAACTAGAATAACCTGAAAGTTATGTGTCATTTAGGGGGCCACTTTCAGAACGTTTTGAGCTTTCACACCCTACTAGAGGCAGGATGTAGTATCTACTGGGTGTTGCTTGCCGTTGTATCATATTTACATCTTCTTGTCAGGTGGAGTGAATGCATAGATCTGTTTATTAGTGCTAATTAAATAAGAAATTATTGTAATATCTATTAGTTGTACTTGGAGCAGTTGTGTTTTTTGAGATTTCTTTTTCAAGTGCCATTTCTAATATCAACTAAATGATCAGTTCAGTTTCTACAAACCTCACTGCAGTCTTTAATTTTTTGCATTTTATTTTGTTGTTTTCTCACAGGTTAAGGTAATGATAGTATTAAATCATGGATTAGGATTGAGGACGTTGTGGTTAGACTGCTTAATTTTGAGTCTCGGTGCTTCCATTTTGTAATAGGCTTAAACTAGAATTTAATTTCCATAGCCCACAGCTTAAGATAATGAACCTAACTCAAAGGGATATTGAAGGATTAAGACAGATAAAACATAGATGACATTTAATATAATACATGGCCCATAATAGAAGCCAGAACTGGTTATTGTTCTCTTTCATTTCCTTAATTGTTGATTGATTCATCTGTTTTTTTAGTGAATGCTTTGGCACTTATTTGGATAACTGCATTCTTGAAATTTTGAGATTCTGAATTTTATCGCCTAAAATGCATCCAAGATTTTCAGAGAGATGAATTAGTTTCCTAACTAATTTCCTTGCTTCTGTGTATGTCACCTTTTCCAAATTTCCTATGTAAAGTGTCATCGGTTTCTTTGTGTGTGTATATGGAAGGGACCAGAGAAGAAATGTAGACATTAAGTATTTCAGGTTTTGTGGACTGCTTATAGTGTTTACCACATATTCTTTTCAAAAGCTTTCTTTCAAAGTAGTTATAAATTCATAGAAAGTTGCAAAAATAATACAGAGGCTGGGCATGGTTGCACACACTTGTAATGCCAGTGCTTGGGAGGTTGAGGCAGGAGGATTGTTGCAAGTTCAAGACCAGACTCGGCTATAAAGTGAGCTCAAGGCCAGCCTGAATTGCATAGCAAGACCCTGTCCCAAAGAGATCAAATGACAACAAAAACCAAACTAAGATAATAACAAGACTAATCAAGAAAAACCAGAAAAGTGCTCTATGTCTTTCACACAGATCTCACAATGGTTGTATCTTACATAATTAAAGAACAACAAGAGAAATAGGAAATTGACATTGTTACACTGTGTGTATTTGGATCTATAGTGTGCTGATAAAATACAGAACTATTCATATCCACAAAGAACTTGCTTGTGCTATGCCTTTATAGTCACACCTACCTCTTTTACCACCATACATACCCTCTGAGTGCCACTAATTTGTTTTTAATCTGTATAATTTTTGTCATTCTAAGATTGTTTGTTTGTAGTATTTGGGCTTCAACCAAGAAGCACTCTACCACTGAGTTAACTCTCCTTTTTAATTTTTAAAAGTTTTTGAGACAGGGTCTCAATTACTTATGTGGAAGTTGAATTTGTGGTTCTCCTGCATTAATCAACCTTGAAAAATGATTTAAATGTTACATGAATACACTCTGATGGTATGTAACTTTTGGGGATATTTTTTTAAAATTGGTTCTTGAGATATCAGATCCATGAATCTGTAATTGATTTCTTTTTATTGCTAAACAGTATCTCATGCTATAAATATACCATTGTTTCTTTAAGCATTCTTATTTTGGTTGTTTTTGGCTATTAGAAATGAGCTGCCAGGAGTAGCTATTTACAGATTTTTATGTAGACATATGTTTCATTTCTCTGACCTTAATGTACAAGAGTGCAAAACTGGGTTGCATATGTCTTATATTTTGTGATTGCCAAGCTGTTTTCCAGAGTAGATGTACTATACTACATTTTTTGCCAACAATATATGAGAAATAAGTTTCTACCTATCCTTTGCAGCGCTTTTTTTTTTTTTTTTTTTTTTTTTTTTTAATATAGCTGTGCTGATAGGTGGTGGTGTGATACGGAACATCTTGTGCTTATTTGCTGTCTGTGTCACTCTTTAGGTACATGTCTTAACATATCTTTGCTTATTTTCTACTTGGATGGCATTTTAACTATTGAGTTTTGAGAGTTTATTTCTGTATTATTAATGCTTTATCTGATACATGGCTTTCAAATATTTTCCTCAGTTTGTAGTCTCTTTTATTTTCTTAGAATCTTTTGAAGACCAAAAGTTTTAAATTTGAATCAAGTTCATTTTATTGACATTTTTCTTTATGCATTGTAATCTTGGTATCTTGTCTAAAAGCTTTGCATTGAGATTTAAGTGCAAATGATTTTATCCTTTGTTGTTTTCTAAAAGATTTATAGCTTTATGTTTTACATTTATACTGTGACTCATTTTAATTTATTCTAGTATGTAGTACAAGTTTCATTGAGGCTTATTTTTTGCCTTTGATTATGAAGTTGTTTCAGTGTCATTTGTTGCAAAGCTGTCCTTTCCCCACTGATATACTTTTGTAAGTGTTTGTGTTAGTGTCCAAGAATGTGAATATTTTGTTATATTTAGAACCACAACTTTTGATTTAAGCTCTTTTGAATCTTTTTGGTTCTTTTAATCATTTCTGATTTGAACCATAAAATGTTAAATCTTAAGTTCTTTTAATATTTTATGATTTCAGAATTTTAATGAGGTGAGTTTTGTGACCTAGAATGTGGCCTATCTTGATGTGATCTTTGCTAAATGGAGTGAGTTTTTGTGTTGTTGTCAGAAGTATTCTATGAATGTCAATTACATCTTCATTGCTTTATGGGATTGTTGAGTTCTATATTCTTGCAGATTTTCTGTTTAACTTTTTTTTTTAGAATTTTTTATTTTATTTTATTTATTTATTTTTTATTGTTTCAGAACTTTTTTTTTTTTTTGTGGGACGGGGGATTGAACTCAGGCCCTTAGGCTTGTCAGGCAAGCACTTATCCTACTGAGCTATTTCCCCAGCCCCAACCTTTGTTTGTTTATTCACTCATTTTTAAGGACTGCCCAGCCTGCCCTGAGGGTAGGACTGGCGCAGCATGTGGTGCCGGGGATCAAACTGTGGGCCCTGAAGCCGCCCAAGCTTTCCCAAGCAGGTGCTTTAGACCACTGAACCATCCCGTCGGGTCCCTTAACTTTTCGTCAGTTGTTGAAAAGACGCATTGGAGTCTTCATTGTTGAATATGCATTTGTCTGCTGCTCTCTCACATGCATCTTCACTGACACCACTCAAAGTTTTCTTTGTTATGCCTGTGGTCCCTACTTTGTGTATTTTGACATCATCTACAAAGTGGGGAGAGATTAGCTGTTTTGTTTCTTTATGTGATTTTTGCTGGTGTAGTGGCTATAGGTTTTTATTTGTTTATGGTGTTTGCCTGGCTGAAGTAGAGTAGTTGTAGTGTAATTATTATTATTATTATTATTATTATTATTATTATTATTATTTATATATATTTTTTCTTCTCCTGATCTTGTTTGACCAGAGTGAGCACACTTTCTTGTCTGTGTTTTTTTTTTTGGTTAGCCTTTTCAGGTTGTTGGGTCCAATTCGATTTGTATAAGATGAAATAAAATACTACTTTGTTGTTTGTTATGTCTTGAGGTCTGTAGATGATCTGGCTTCCTTTATTTGTCCTTTTAGAATCTTATGTTAGTTTCATATCTACTGTCCATGGCTTTTAGCAGTAAGAGGAAGAAAAAATATAACTTTCTTAATATAAAAGACTTATTTATTACTGTTCTTTTAATAATCCTTTAAAATGTTAAATGTATTTCAGACTCTTGAACTGCAGATAGTAGCTGTGCACTGGCTTTAGGTTCAAGCTTTACTTGGCCAAAATAATAACTGCTTGAACAGTTATAGTTTTATTTTGTGTCTTTTACCTAGTTGTTCATTAGACAATATAGCTGCTGGCTTTTCCTAATTTTGCTAAATTTTTTCACTCTTTGGATATTTATTTTTATTTTATTTATTTATTTTTTTTAATTTTTATTTTATTTATTATTTTTATTCTTGTTTCAGAGCCTTTGTTTGTTCATTCACACATTTTTATGGCCGGCTCAGCCCGCCCCGAGGTCAGGGCTGGCGCAGCATGTGGTGCCGGGGATTGAACCGCGGTCCCTGAAGCCGCCCAAGCTTCCCCAAGCAGGCGCTTTAGACCACTGAGCCATCCCGCCGGGCCCTCTTTGGATATTTATAAATGCTCTTTTTTTCTCTTGGATCATTCTTAATCTTCAACTTTCCTATAGAGATTATACTTCCCATTTACCCTTAGATTTTGGTTTAAATATCATTTATCACAGTGTCTAATTCTAAACTTATTAGTGTGATTGTTTAAAGTTGCTTGCTTGGCAAGTGAAAGGTTGTGAGTTCGAACGCTGGTCCCCCCCCCCCCAAGTTTTTTTTTTTTTTTTTTTTTTTTTTTTTTTTTTTTTATTATTGCAGAACTTTAAATTCTTTAGTGGAACAACTCCCAAGTATTTTATTCATCAGGTTGTATTGTCTTGGAACAGTATTTCAATGCTTATCACAGTACTTGAGCCATCAGCAGTTTGATTAAGTAGCAGTGAACTTTCATTTGAGTCAGTTCCATGATATCGCTCTAATATCACTTATGTTTACCTATGTCCCCATTTGTTAATTTAGTATTTGTACACATCTATAAGGCAAATATTGTTAATCCCCTTTACTGGTGATGTTGCCAAAGCCAAAAGGGGTAAAGCAATTGGTTTAAGGTTAGTGAGTTAGAAAAGTCTTGTTAGATGGTTGCTTGAATCCAAACTTACTTTGTATTAATTATCCCAGAAATTGTCATTGAGACTTCAGAATCTTTATGGATAGAGGGGTGCAAGTCATTATTAAAACAACAATAGCAGTAATGACAGCAACACCCTCCATAGTGACACCACCAAGTTCTTTCTTCTGTTCCTTGTGTAGGATGAAAGTAGGAGGAGTCCAGCAATGGTCTCTTTTTAGAATCTCTGCACCTCCACCTGCTGGTAGTTAGAGTACCTTTAGTTAAAGGCTCAATATTTATTTAGAGAGGATCTTAAACAAAAATTGTGTCATTTGCAATGAGCTATAATGTAAGGTGGAAATAACTGAGTGATTTAATATAAAGTAAAAAATAATAGAATATCACCAATGTACCAAATATAGCATAGTTCATGCCACCTGGATAGTTTAAAGAGGTCTGTTTACATCACATTCTCTTTTTGGGGAATAAGAGTATAAATTAAGGAGGTAGGGGATACTTTATAGAGTATAGATGGTATAATCTACTAAATGTAACAGTGAATATGAAGAAGGAAAAAACTAAGTAAGTTGTGATAGACTACTTTTTTTTTAATCTTGTAGAGTTTTTGTCTCCTATGTCTATGCAATTTAAAGTATATTTGAAATCATATGTAGCTATATGTCTTATTTTATACATTTACTTGTTGTTTTTCTACTACATATTTGATGTAAACATTTAAAGAATTTGTTTTCCATCTGGAGAGTCCTACTATATCTGAGTCAGTTGTTTTCCTAACTGATAGGCATTTAGGCAATTTTTGATGTAAACATTTAAAGAATTTGTTTTCCATCTGGAGAGTCCTACTATATCTGAGTCAGTTGTTTTCCTAACTGATAGGCATTTAGGCAATTCCCAGGTATTAATATTGAAACACCAAGTATGTGACATTAATTTTTCCACATTTAAGATAATTTCTTTAGAACACATTCTGAGAAATGAAATTACTGTGTTAAAGGATATAAATATTCTTAATGTGCTTGTTACAGATTAAAGAATTGTTTTCCAAGTTGATTTTTCTTCTAAATTTTTATGAATACTTTCAGAGAGCCAGCATGTATTATTTTGTTCAGTTCTTTAAAATTTCACAGGTACTGTTTTACTTTACATTTCTCTATTAGTAAGGTTAAACATTGTAATATGTGTTTGCTACTAAGTGTGTTTTCCTTTTGTGAACTGTTCATTTATTTCTCTTATTTATTTTTCTGTTCTATTGGGAAAGCATAGTTTTCTTTTTTTTCATCATTAGTTATGTCTGTTCCCATGCACTTGATTTATTTTTCATAGTTTTTATGTTTGAATATTTATATTTACCATTATTTTTAATAGTTCTGCATACCCCTCATCTTATTTATTTAACTCTTCAGTCCATCTTGTTATTTGATTTGATACAAAAATCTAAATTCCTTTCTGTGTTAGCATCACTATATTGGATAAGCCTTATTTTTATTATGAGTTTGTGGCTACTTATTTTTGCATATTTTACAAGTTTGATATTAGAACTTTGCATTATTATTGGGTAGCATATAGTAGGAGTCCATAACAGTGGTATACCATTATGAATACTTTATCTTTGGTTTATTTCAATTTTGCTTTGTTTAAACATACCCGAAGGTACACACACACATACACCCCTACAAATATGTGCCCGTACTTCTATATTTTAGGACTGTCAAGGGATACTGATCATGCCATATTACCTGTTCATACACTGCCACATATTATCTTTTATAAATGTAAGTTGGCTTTTGTATGATGATTATTGGAGGTAATGCATAGTATTGGTGAATGTAGCATTATGTGGTTTGCTATGTTTGTATATCATTTTGGGATTTAGTTTAGTTTGGTAATTTGATATGGTGCCATTGCTTTTTCTTTTGCGTTACCTATGATTGCATTACATTAGTATTCATATTTACTTCCTCCTGAGATTTGTACCTGAGCATTAGAGTTTGCTTTTTATTTTTTTTTATTTAGAGTTTTTCTAGGACAAAAATATGATTGATATATTTTGGGTTTGCTATTTCTTTTGCCATAATTGTTTAACTCAGTAGTTTTTTTTTCTCGTTAACATTATAAATAATCTATTTCTTAAGTTCTTAAGTATGGTAAGGACAATACAGGTCTGAGAGGGTTGTCTGTGTTAGTTGATTATTTCCATGGGGCAACATGAATCCACTGCAAATTTGCAACTTTTTCAGGACCTTAATTTTAATTGAAAAATGTTCAAAAGATGTTGGAAGCTTTGAATTTGACATGAATTCTCATTTCTACATATTGGCAAATCAGTATTTGTGAACTTATTCTTAGGAGATACAGAAGCATGTAGTGCGCTAAGTCTGGAGAATGATGAGTGATTAGAGGGAAAAATCCCAGTCACTGAGATAAATAGATGGTAACTATGATGAAAGTAGTCTCCATGGCCTAAGAAATGGAACCAGGCTTCTTACTCTGCTCATGAATCTTTCTTTCTGGATTTGTTTACTCTTTAAGGCTTGGGCTTATGCAATGCCACCTATAGCTAGTGGTGCTTCCAAGATTTGTAGTCTGGTGAGTATTAGAGAGAACAGAGTCACTATTAGAATACTAGTGAAATACAGTCAATATTAGAATACAAGAATTATAGAAAGATTCTCTATCCCAGGAGGGCACAACTATGATAAGGACAGTAATCCTGTTCATGAGAAATCCACCCTCATGAATCTAATTACCTCGAAATGCCTCTTTCTCTAATGCATGGTAAAGGGGCTGGGGATGTTGTAGCTCAGTGATAGAATGTTGCGTAGCAGGCTGCATGCTCTAGATTTGGTCCTTGGCACCAAAAAGAAAAAAATAAAACTCAAGTAAAAAATAATTGTAACCAAAAAAGTAAAAAAAACCCCAAAATACCCTAATAAATGGTAAATAGTTTCAGTGGCAGGGGACTCAAATGGTGCATAATGAATGGTGTTCAATTTCTTATCTATTACATAACTCTTATATCACTGTATATTAATAGAAATTTTTTATTGTACAGAAAACATGTAAAAGAAAATTTCATAACAATATAGTAGGAAACTAATAATTTCATATTGTTATAGTTGCTCATGGTACAAGATATGGGCGTAAAAATTTCTCCAGTTGATATTAGCTCAGATCTTTTATTTTTTAACAAACTAAGAGATACTAATAACATAACTGACTTGCATTTTTAAAATATTTTCCCTACTGTTATTTTCCCCTAGCTCCTTTTTGCTTTTGAACAATGTTTTCCCTTATCAACATATCTGTTTTACACTTTAGAACTTACTCTTTCAGCTTCTCACACCAAGTAGACAAAATGATGTTTACATATGAAAATCTGATTTATTTCACTTATGAATATGGTCTCAAGTTGTATCTATTGACCTATTAAATGTCCCTAGTTTGTCCTTCTTTATGGCTGAGTTATACTCCATTGTATAAAAAGACCACATCTTTTTAAATTTATTTCACAGTTTATGGACATTTGAGTCATTTCCAAGGTTTAGCTATTTTTAGAATAAATTTTCTTTAACATTAGTTTTGCATGTGAAGAATGCTTAAAATTTGCTACATTTTTTCCTGTAAAACTGCATATAAAAGCCAGTCATTTACTTTAATTAACTTCTCTGCCATACTCTTACAAAACTGGCTAAGAATAAAGTAACATATCTATAAAAATTTATAGGTTAAAGAAAAGAACAGTAAAAAGGAGATGTAAAAGAACTTCAATCCTCTTATACTATATCTTTATGTTTCTTATGAGCAAAATCTCCACCTTGGCATTTTCTCACTACAGGACCAAATACACTAGGGATACACTACATCATCTTTCAAAAAGAGAGATATGGGCTGGGGGGATAGCTCAGTGGCACAAGAGCCTGCCTAGTGAACACAAGGTCCTGAGTTCAGTCCCTTGCACCAAACCTCCCCCAAAACCAAATGCCCATTAAAAAGAGTTACAAGGACAAGGGTTAATTTCTGCAGGCCCAGTTCCAAAGGCTGGGTAAATCATGCAGAACAGCTAACCTTTTTCATTTAACAGTTTATGAAATAAGGGGCTGGGGAGATAGCTCCATGGCACAAGTGCCTGCCTGACAAGTGCAAGGTCATGAGTTCGAACCCCGGTCCCGCAAACAAAACAAAACAAAACAAAACAAAACAAAAGAAAACAAAACAAAACTAACAAAAAAAAAGTTTATGAAGTAATTATAACAACTGATTTATTAACTTTTTTTTGAACAGAAAAACCATAATGCTTTCTACTTGCAGCTAATTAATCCAAAATAGAAATTATAGGAATGATTCTTGTGAATGAAACAAAGTCTGTACAACATAGTTTGTTAAATTACCAAAGTTCTACTCTTCAAATGGTTCACCAGTTAGGCAATGGTGATGTGATGTCAGTACAAGCAGCCCTGCTGAAGTGTAGAGTTTTAAAATACATATATTTACATTGCTTTAGACTTAATTAAAGAAGGAATTGCTTTGTATTGTGCTGTGAATTATCTGAGAAGCAGAGATGAAGAGGACAATTTTGCATGTGGAACAGCAGTCAGATATTTGACAGGAACCAAGGCTGAATTTTGGATTTTACTACGCCTGTGCTTGAATTTTGTCCCTATTGTGTAGCCTCACAAGAGTTCAGAAATCAGTTTCTTTTTTCTCAGTCATAAGCCATGTGATACCCATCTGATACTGCTCTTATTTCTAAATTTTCATTCAACTGTGGTTTCTCTTTCAATGGTATAAATCTTTTGCCTCTTACTGAGTTTTCATTCAACCTACCCTCTGTAATTTGTTATATATAATGAGTTGATGCTGAAAGAAACGATAAGAAGAGTGATGAATTTAGCTCAGAGTTTCTCTTGAAGTGAGCTCCAACCCTCAGAAATATCTTACTTTTATTTAGGGACAAGGAACGTGCTCATGTGCATAATCACGTTAGTAAAGAAGTGCTACAATCACTGACCTCCACCATTTGCCCAGTGCTAGGTTCACATAATTATTAATTAAAAAGATTCCAAGCAAGGGAAGAGCCTTCAGGGTAAGCTGTCATCTTCCTCCTTGAATCTCAGCTTTCTGGAATTCCCAAGTAACCACCACAGCTATCCCTGGGCTTTGTTTATTGCTCTTCACCTCTTTGAGATGTTAATTTCTTATCTCTACAGTAATTCGACCAGGCTCAGTAAATGGAATTAGACTTGCTTCTAAACATTTATATTAATCTAATAAGACATAGATCAGAATCGTCTTGATTGAAATAACTGACCAGTAGGTGAGCATGGTGGTGCAAGCCTATAATCCCAGCACTTGGGAGGCCAAGGCAGGAGGATCAGTGCAAGTTTGAGACCAGCCTGGGCTACAAAAGTGAGCTCAAGGCCAGTCTGAACTGCATAGTGAGACCCTGTCTCAAAAAGACAAAAGAAAAGAAAAGAAATAACTGACCAGTAGGGATAAGACTTTAGCTCATAGCATAAAACTGAATATATGTTAGATGGCTAATGAACATATTTAAAAACAATATAAAAATAAAGCTGACCATCGTGACATATGCCTGTAATCTTAGCATTATAGAGGGTGAGACTAGAGTACTGTGAGTTTGAGTTCTCCTGGGTTTTAGCTAGTTTGATGTCAGCTTATACTATTTAATGGGAACCTGTCTAAACTAACAAATGAATTTTTTTTTCTTTCTCCTGTTGAAATAGATCTTGGGTTACTGGGAAGGGTAGAAGCTCTTTTTCCTCATACTTGACAGTACTTAATAGCATCTTTAAAGGATGTCAGATGCCAAAAATATTTCAAAGTAAGAACTTTTGTGTTTAGTATTTTCAACTTGGGAAGACAAAGCTTACACATAGGAAAATTCATGTGGTAATTACCAAGTAAATATATGCAGTGAAAGTCATCTACTCTCCCTCACCTCTTTCCCTCCCCTCCCTTTCCCTTCCTCTCGCCCATCCCTTCCTTTTCCCCGTTCTCCTCCCCATCCCTTTCTTCTCTCCCTCCCCCTCCTTCTTTTGCCTCCTACCTTCCCTTCTACTCTTCTTCCCCCCTTACAAAAGCCCTATGGGTGGATTGGTCCTGAAAGGATAGGATAGCTCAGTTGATTAAAACACTTGCTTAGATAGATGCAGGGACTGAGGTTAGAGCCCTTGGATGCCAGCCCCACCCTGTGGGGTGAGGTGAGACGGATTGAGACTGGGTGTGGTGGCAAGTACCTGTAAACACAGCCCTTGGGATGGTGAAAACAGGAGAATCACTATGAGTGCCATCTGTGTAGTGAGACCCTGTACTGAACACACCTGCACTAAATACATTAAAAAAGGTAAGAAAGAAAGAAAGAAAGAAAAGAAAGGCTAAGAGTTTTTCTAGCATTGCACATTTGCAGGCATAACAAAATCTCCTGAAAACTCAGGTAAGAGCTGATTAGTCTTCATAAGATACTTCCGAAGAAGAATCTTAATCTTTGAATGCAACTAAATAAAAAAAAAAATATATTTGTTAGCTTAGTTTTGGGGGCTATTTTGCCAACTGTTTATTATCATTAGGTAAACTAAAGTTATTAAGGGTTCTTGGTATACATATTAACTAGTGTTTATATCTTTCTTAATATGACTAGATGAATGCTAAAAAGAGGCATCCATTGAATGCTTATCACAAGAATGAATTTAGAATAACCTTATATTTTGTGTTTTTATATAAAATGTGTTTGAAAATTTTTATTAAAATCCTTTTCAAAAGGAAATTTAGCCTTCTTTTCCCCCATGTTTTGCAAGTGAAGCAGACTGAGTAGCTCACTTTTTGGTGATTAGTGAAAGAGACCAAGTCCCATCACCTTATCTGACTCCATGGGCATTTCCTTGGCCTTAACCATGCTTATGGTGGCTGCAGCAGCATGAGCAGCAGTGCTAGCAGCTAGGACAGGGGCAGTGACCACAAGTGCAGAAGATCAGCCTGGAAGATCTTATGCTTTTCAGTAAGTGGAAAAGTGTGATCAGTTTTTCACAAAGTCACAACCTGCTTCTGCCCATTGATGATAGAATAGGACACTGATTTAATAGTTGGGTAGCTGGTTCACAGACAGTGATGACAGTGTGGATATACCCTTTAAGAAGCTGGAATGAGTTTCCTTTGTAATGTCAATCATGTTGGGGTTGTAGATGCTGTTACTGGAGAACACTTGCTGAGTCTAAAGGATAATGGAGAGATAGCTGCTCAGCGTGTTCAACAGGGTGGCTTTGCCCACTCCCCCACTCTTAGGTTTGTATCACTCAGGATTTGAATAGTACCTGGAGATTTTAGTGGTCATGGAAGAAAGAGGTCTTCTGAGGCCTCAGACCACTTTCTGGACTGGGACATGACTTTACATTTTGTAGTGGCACATCATGGGCAGCAGCTAGCACCTTATTGGCCAGAAGTATGTTCCTGATGTTAGTCAAGTCCTTCTTAGTAAATACAAAGCCCACATTCTCCTGTATATGAGACAGTGGTTTCTCCAGAGGTAGGTTTTTCTTTAGATGCCCTCAGATGGCCTTGAGTAGCATAGTGTTCTTGCTCATCAGCACCATGTTCTTCCCTCAGAGGAACATGTAGGTTTGCTTCATATGCTTGGAGCATATATTGTCTGCTCCCATGAAGAAGCATTTTGGATAATCATATAAAAGTTGGATGATCTTCAGGACATAGTTGGATTTCCAGGTTACCTTTTCTTACATGGGCTTCATGTGGTGCATCAGAGATTGCCAAGGAGGGTTTAAAGATGATGTCCTCTTGCTTTCAAGAGAACACCTGAAAAGAGCTAAACTTTTTGTTATTTTTATTAGGTTTGGTGACTTTTTCTGGGAGATAGGAAAAATATTGGTTTAAATTACTTGATTTATGCTGCACTCTCTTTTTGGGGAGGGTAAGAAACTAGATTTATTCAAAGGTCTGAAAAGAAATCTCATCGAATTTTATACTTAGCAAACATACCTTTGGAAAGTAAAATTAAGGTATTTTCCAGTTATACAAACTCGAAATATTCTAATACCTCCAGGCCATAATCCAGAAGGCAAGAGAAGTTGCTGTATGGTACTGGCTAAAGAATAAAGAGCTCTGAAAATGGTAGTTATGCAGGACTATGTAAAATATGGTTATGTTAGATGAACCCATTTAAAAGATCATTGAAGGAGCTCCAGTCCCGAACCCATCGGCATCTCGTCTGGCAACCAGTCTAACCTGCGCCCCTGCCCGATAAGGACCCTTGCCCCGCCTCCTTTTTTCGGCTCCTCCCACCCGAGCTCTAGTCCCGAACCCATCTGGCGTCCCATCTGGCCTGCATGCCAGCCAGACTCCTCTACTCCAGAGCTCCGACTCCACCCACAGTCCTGATCCCTGGGGCCTCACAGCAGTCAGCAGCCCGAACTCTGACACGCAGCCAAGCATGTCTGGAGGGGAACCAACTTGGTGGATCCAGACCAAACTCCCACAGGTGCTAACAGCATAACTTAACCAAAGTGCAGAGATAACTGTCATACAAAATGAGAACGACAAGGAGTAAGATGCAATGTCAGGGCCCGAGCCTACCCAAATCAAATACAGGAGATACTACCATGGAATAAAATGGGAATCATGCAGCTGAAACCTCTGAGTCTGAGGTAGACAGACAAGTACAGAAACGTATAGAGCAACTCTGATCAGAAATAACATCTGAAATAAAAAAAGAAATGCATGAATTAATAGAATCTGAAGTGGAAAAGCAATTGCAGAAATGTATAGAGGAAACCAGAACAGAAATAACCCCTGAAGTAAAAAAAGATCATTGAAGATTTCCCCAAGACAGTATCAATCTTATGTTAGGTTACATACATATTTTTTCGTGTGTATATATGTGCATTTGTGTATGTGTGTGTATATGCATGTGTGTAAAAGACAAAGAAGAACTAATATAAAGCCAATGGAAAATGGAAGTATACTTTTTAAAGTTTCTAATACTAGAAGAAACTATCATACCATGTCTTATAAGTAGATTAGATTGTAAGTTGAAGAAATAGTATAAAACAAAAATTAAAATTAATATTCATAAAATTAATTAAATATTAATGCAAAATTATATTAAATATTTCAAAATAATATTCAAAAATTAAAAGTAAATTGTGAGTCCAACCAAGAGGCCAGAATGTAATGCATCATATATATAAATCTGTGATCAATTTAGAGTATTTGAATATTCACAATATTTGATTAGGTTAATATATTCCAAAATATCAACTGAGAAAATGTTTTCATGATAGTAAAGAATTACTGAGAACAAACCCTAACAATGCTAGAATGGCAAATATATGACCAGTACTTCTAATAGTTTGGGGATAGGATATTGCACAAAGTTCTAGTATGTGGTAGATGTGGACAGTGTCTATGATGTTTCCTGGTGGCCAGGTGTCACTTGTGGGACTGAGCTGGTTCTCAGTCCTTGATATTGATATGTCCTTGATATCCACTCTGTATACCCAGACTGAATCATGACCCATAGGGTGCAGGAGAAGTCCATTTGTAGAGTGTGCTGATGGAAATATTTTACTGCTGTATATGAAAGAATAATTGAAAGACTGCTGTTGTATAACTCTTTTTCTCCTGTGTTTAATTGGTTGCCCTATTTGGTGGGTTCTTGCCCTTCTCATTCATGGAGTTGTGGTCACTTTGATCCCTCTCTAGAATATCTTTTAGGAGTTTGTGTAGAGTTGGCTTTGTGGTCATGAGATTCTTTACTTGTTCTTTGTCATGGAAGTATTTCACTTCCCCATTATAGTTGAAAGAGAGTTTTGTAGGGCATGTCAGTTTGGACTGAAATTTGTTTTCTTCCAAGACTTTGTAGCACTTTGCTCCATGCTCTTTTTTTTTTTTTTTTTTTTTTTGTGGTACCAGGGATTAAACTCAAGACCTTGCACTTGCCAGGTGAATGCCTGTCCTACTGAGCTATCTCCCCAGCCCCTTCCATGCTCTTCTTGACTTGATGGTTTTGAAGAGAAATCTCATTATTCTGATGAGTGTTTTCCTTTAAATGTGATCTGTTTCTTTTCTCTGGCAACTTTTAGTATATTGTTTTTATGCTGAATTTCTAAGACCTTGATTATTATGTGTCTGGGTGTGGTTTTAATTGGGTTTATGTTATTTGAAGTTCTATATGCTTCAGTTATTTAAATATTAGATGGTTTACCTGTGTTTGGAAAGTTTTCTATTACTTTTGCCCATTAGTCTGACATTGTTCATCTTTGCATCATCTAACAGATGTTGAATTATTTTTTCCTGCATCCTATTTGTTTTTAAGAGATCTTTTCTTACCTTTTCACTAGTTACAATGGTGTTTTTAAGGTGTGCAAGTCCATTTTCATTTTCATTGAAATGATTTTACAAGCTTGTGTTGAGGTTATAATTTCCTGTGTATCACTTTCAATCTGCTTTATGCATTCTATTTCTTTGCTATATTCCTTATTTAAGCATTTGATCATTTTTATATTCTCTCTTTTTTTTATCAGTGTCTTCTTTAGAAGGACTTAGTACTTGTTTCATTGTAGTTACCATTTTTTCCCACCTGTGGGGTTCAAGCTCATGACTTTGCATTTGCCAGGCAGGCACTTGTGCCACAGAGCTATTTCCCTAGCTCCTGTCATTTCTTTTTTTGCTTCAGAAATTATCTCTGATCTGATTTGCTCTATACCTTTCTTCAGTTGTTTCTTTACTTCAGATGCTGTTATTTCAGAGATTTCAAGTGTGTGATTTCCAATTTCTTCTATGCTATTGTCTCCTGCATTTGATCTGGGTGGGTTTGGTCCCTGAGAATTCATTTTGCTCCTTTTCTTGGTCATTTTGTATAGCACTATCTTCTGACCTTTGGTGTAGAGCTTTGGTAGAGTTATTACTTTAGCATGAGGTCTGTATCTACCAAGTTCAAACTCGTCCAGGTGGGTGTAGCTTGGATCTGGTTGCTGTGCTCTACTTCTGCCTTCTGCAGCCCTTGGAGGTGAACCTGCTGTGCCACTCTGGCAAGGTATACTGCTTCTGGTTCATTTGTGTGGGTCTTGCCTCTAGCCTCTCCATAGGGACTTCTGCCACAGGGTTCTACACTGGGCTGTCAGATGGAGGAAGTTCCACACACATCCCTGGCTTGGGTACTGGCTGGAGTGAGGATCTGGTGGGCCCCCTATGCTGCATTCTTGACGGGGGAAATGATAGGCTATTGGTAAATTCTCGATGACCACAAATTCAGAAGAGAAGGATAGTTTGTAGAAACTTGGAAGGACAGCTGGAACATACAAGTTTAGTCTCCTTGAAACTGTGGAAAAGTTATGGCTTTATAAAACCCATAGGAAATTAAATTGAAAACCATTATTAGTATGAGTGATAAACAAATTGCATTGGAGGTGAGTGTATTCCTGAAGGTAGTTTGTGCTGGATATGCTGTGGTGGTCTTGAAGCAATGAGCAGGAAAACAGGAATATCCTCTGATTGTTATGCAATCCAGTTAAAACAAAACAAAACAAAACAAAACAAAACAAAACAAAACAAAACGAAACCAAACCAACTTACCAAAGAAACAAACATACCAAAAATCAAATATTCTCAAGAGAAAACTTGTCATTTGGGATTTTGAATAAGAACGTAGGAATTTTGAGGTAATGGGTATAGCCTGGGTCTTTTCTTCACATATGCTAACAAATTTTGGGAAAAAAAAGATCCTTTTCCAGTTGTGTTACAGGGGAGTTTCTTGGGAGCTTTTGGAATGAGGACAATAGGAAAAAGAAGAACTGATGTTGCCTTACCATTCTTATGGTCAGGAGAGGGATTCAGTCTTCTTCAGAGTTTGGCAATAAATTTTAAGTGATAGCTGAAAGTACTAATTTTTAGGCTTAGTGTGGTGGTCCATACCTATAATCCCAGCACCTGGGAGACTGAAGCAGAAGGATGACCATGACTTTGAGGCCATCCTGTGCTGCAAAATGAGTTGAAGGCCAGCCTGAAGTACATTGAGAAACCCTGTTGAAAGAGCAAAAGCCAGTGAGGGAGAGGTGGTGTAGGAGGGACAGATGGACGGATGGACAGATATACAGACAGAGAGAAAAAGAGACAGAGACAGAAAGACAGAAACAGAGAAACAAGAAGGGAGGGACGGAGGGAGAAAAAAATAGTAAACTTTAGCAAGGCTGTCATTTAGAGATTCTGCACATGTATTTTTGACTATGTAATTGTAGGCAAATATGAAGACTTTCATTCTTGTTTGGAATTTCTTATGTGAACAATTGTGAAACAGTCTTGCCAGTCTTTTTTTTTTTTATTTAAAAGGGGGCAAAGGGGGCAAAGGTCTACGTTTTTGATCATGGGTAAAGGTATGGAAAGATAGACTACCAAGCCATAACCACTGACTGAGGTAGAAAAGTGTGGTGGCTAATACTGTGTGGACTCTGTAGTTAGAAAATCTGTTAAAGTGCTAGGTTTATTTAAAATTTGTGTAACATTTTAGCAATGAGACACCTAACCTATTGATGTTATTTCTTGTTTTATGGAAGAACCAATACAAAAATTAAATGAATTAAAATGTATAAAGTACTTAGAACAGTGGTTGGTGAATGGTATTGGGTACTGTGTCAATACTTATGAAATATGATCTGATGATTTTAATCTGGGGAGAAAATATAGACTTATTTTGTTTTTAGTATTTTTCAATTTCATTTCTTTTTTTAAATTTAATATTTTTATTGTTTAAATTTAACAATGGTTATATTACATATTTTCATCATCAGATCAGTTTAGATGAATACATATAGGTATATAAGATTGATCAAACAACTAAACATTAACACTTTTAAATCAACATTACTTTTTTTTTCTTTTCCTCTTTCTTTTTTTTGGAAGTTGACATATTGCATATTGTCCTCACAATCGTACTACAGAGTACAGTGTGTGGGCATGACCCACCTCCCTATTGATGTTGCTTATAAAAAAAAAAAAAAAAAGGAAAAGAATATACTTCTCTTTGGACTAAGAGGAAGCAGATACATACACAGTCAAATGTTCTGCAATTGCAGTGGGCCACCAGTGAAGCTTGTAATGTTGGAGGCTATTGAATCTAAGCCTCCTAAAGCTCATCTCACCAATCTAGCTCTGCGTTTCATGCAGTGTAATTAAGCTTTTTTTTTTCTTGCTCGGTGGTCAAGGGCAAGTTGAAGCAAGACCTGTATAACAAAACATTCATTTTTTTTGTATCTTCCAGGGTCAAATCCCCTCAGGATTAAGTTTGGGACCATAGGCAATACTTTGTAGAACTGTTGTTAGTGTCAGCCTTTGGGACGAGTCATGGCCATTGCTTGGCCAGTTTGCTTTCTGTGAAAGCCTGAGAGAATGTTTTTCTCTGGATGACTCTCCTTAGATGCACTATAGTTCATTCATCCCTTTCCTCTGAGGTCCCATAATCTCCTTGACCAGAAAATTTGGGACACCTCAGAGTTATAGGATATTACAGCACAAGTTCTCTTATATCCTGGGTCCTTATTCAATTTCATTTCTAAGGGCTAAACAGAATTAGAATTTTTTCAAACCTAGAAGAAATACCCTGCATTCTTATCCCTTCTTTAAAGCTGTCCACTATCTTTCTGATGATGGCTTCTATCCTGCTTCCTCACTTTTCTTGCTTTGATTTCCATTAGGTCTACACTCCATAGGTTTGTGTGAACAATTTTTTTTCCTCCTAATTCTTTCATGGCCTCCTTTTTTGCTGTTTTCCAGTTTTGGAGTCTTACCTTACTATTTCCTCCTCCTCTCCCATGCCCCCTTTTGTCTTTTTCTTCTCCACATTCTTTCCCACCCCAATTTCTTTCTCTTCTACCTGGCCAGTATTTTGTTTCTCATATTCTCTTGTACTTGATATATATATATATATATATATATATATATATATTTTTTTTTTTTTTTTTTTTTTTTTTTTTTTTTTTTTTTTTTTTTTTTTTTTTTTTTTTTTTTTTTTTTTTTTTTTTTTTTTTTTTTTTTTTTTTTTTTTTTTTTTTTCTCCTTTTGAAGAACAAATGTATAAGATCCAATCTTGGTGTCAGCATGTCTTGGGAGCCTTTCTTGAGTCTTTAGTTCCTCTCTGTTCTTTAGGTGGAGTAAGATAGTGCCATCCATGTATGTATACTTCAAGCATTGCACTTAGTCTGTAGTGTAATGATTTGTTTTGTTAATGTTTCTCACTCATTTGGGCACCTTGAGCTCAAGGAACCACAGCACATAAATATTTGTATAGCATTAATAAAGTACCTGATAACTCAGTAATAGTTTAGTAGATGTTTGTAAGACTGAGCTAAATTTTTGTTTTGATGTTTTTCTGTCATTATATGTATCATATAATAACTACTGTATAAATGTGTTGTGTGAGTTCATTTATTGGTTAGAAGCTGTGTAGATTTTGCTTTGCGTACAGAAATGACACTAAAAATAAGTTCCTGGGGGCTGTTCATTGCTAAAACAGCCTACCTTTGAAAGTTTCATTAATTCTTCTGGACATCTAGAATCAATAATTACTGGGTAAATAAAATACTTCTTATAGTATTTCACTGGGGTTGGGGGTACAGCTCAGTGGCATGCTACCTGCCTGACAAGTGCAAGATCCTGAGCTTGATTCCTGGTACCCTCAACCTCTAAGTAAAACCTATATCATATAGTATTTCACAGGAAGAATGTAGGTTCAAAGCAGTGATTCATACCTTGCTTTTACTCTGTTGATTGATATTGAGTATTGAGCCATTAATATTTGAACTTACTTTTTTTTTCTGCAGGAAATTAATGCTAGTAACTCAGTAGGACAATGTAAATACTTAAAACTGGAAATTGCTGGTCTACTGTAAGTGCCTATAAAATTGTACTTGTCTATCCTTTGTGTCTTTCCTCAAATTATACTTTTTATTAAGGTGATTGGTTTCTTTTTTTTTTTTAAAGATCTCTTTCAAATTAATGTGTGTGTGTTTCTTCCTTCCCAGATTCTGAATAGAGCTCATTTCTCCCCTGTCCTTGTATTTGTTTTTTTGCAGATCTCTTCCCATCCCCTCTCTGTCCCATCAATATGTGAAGATTTTTTATTTCTGTGGCCTACTCTTTGAATATGGTCAAGTTTTAGCTTTTGTATTTTGGGATATTTGGCAAAGAACATTCCCTAAAACCTTACTTGTTATGCAACTATAATCTTCTGATATTTGAAATAGTTTTTCTTTAATCTATGTCATGTCTTCATGATGTTGGATGAGATGGAAGAATGGGGATTAGCCTCGTGCTCACCAAATTTGTCAGTAAGAAGAAAAATATACTTGGTTTTCTGTACTCTGTTATATGTTTACTCTACCTTTTTGAGAGTTATATTATTATTATTATTTTTTAAAAAAATGTTTTCTTTTTAAATTATGTATGTATGTATGTATGTATGTATGTATGTATGTATGTATTCTTGTTTCAGAACCTTTGTTTGTTTATTCACTCATTTTTATGGCCGGCTCAGCCCGCCCTGAGGGCAGGGCTGGTGCAGCATGTGGTGCCGGGGATTGAACCGCCGTCCCTGAAGCCACCCAAGCTTTCCCAAGCAGGCGCTTTAGACCACTGAGCCATCCCGCCAGGCTCAGAGAGTTATATTATTTAAGGTTTTTTTTTTTTTTTTTTCTAAACCAAATTGTAGTGGTTGATACATTGTGTCTATTTCAGAAGTTTAGAAGTTTAATTAAGTGACTCAGTAGGGAGCTAGGATTCTTAGTTTGTAAACACCTTCATCTTGTGCAAGAGGAGGGCATGGCCATTGTGTGAGTTGTGCACCCCCAACCCCCAGTCCCAGGGTAGCTTGTATATAATTTTAGAGAGAGAGAGGCTGGCTAGAAGCTGCAGCTGTGGCCCTTTCCTTTGTTCTTCACTGTTTTCTGCTGCCACAAACCGCTTCTTTCTGGCGTGTGCTGCTCTGCCTTGGAGCCAGCTGAGTATGGACTGAAATTGCCCCAACTGTGAGCTAAATAAATAAACCTTTCCTTCCTTAATTTTGATTGTCAGGTATTTTGTCCCAGTAATGAGTAAAAAGTAACTAAAACACAAATTAATTTTAAGTTTTTGGATTACTGCTGTCATTTGCATTTGTAATTGTAACAGCATATATTGAAATGTCTGAATACTTGTTATGGTTTATGTCTATTTGTCCCCCAAAAGCCTCATGCAATCATGGGGCAAAGACTTCTACAGTTTGAGACTAACTCATAATTTACTGGGATTATGAGTCTTAGAGACACAGACACTCTCAGTTGCCATTGTTGCTGTTCTGCCACCATGAACTGCTGCTCTTTGCCATGTGCCAGTCTGCCTTGGAGCCAGCCGAGAGTATCAACTAGAACCTCCCGTAACTATGAACTAATTTTTCCCAGCAACCAGAGAAGAGTAACTGAGACAAGATTATTGTCAAATCCTCAACAGCTTGTTCTAACACTAACATGTGAAGAAGAGTGTTGTAGGTAAACAGTAGTCCCTCATTTCCTTAGGAAATACATTCCAAGGCCCAAAGTGAATGCTTGATACCATGGGTAGTACCAACACATACTTTTTTTCTTCTCCTTCTTTCATGTATTTAGTACAGGGTCTACATGGTCTCACTACGTAGGTTGGACTGAAAGTAATTCTCCTGTTTTTGACCTTCCAAGTACTGGGATTATAGGCATGTGCCACTACACCCAGTCTCTGTGTGTCCCTGGGGATGAGGCCGGCACAGCTCACTGGGGATTGAATCCAGCGTCTGTGCTCTGCCTAAGCAGGTGCTTTAGTCTGCTGAGCTATCTGGGTGGTCCTGTATACTGGTTTTTGATACAAAGTTTAATTACAGATTAGGCACATTGAAGGATTAATGAAAATAACATGAAATGATTACAAAAAATGATTATAAAATATTCTTTAAAAAGTTATATGAGTCTAGTCTCTCAACATATCTTAATTTGATGTGACATAATATAGTACCTATATGATGAGATGAAATGAGGTGAATGACTAAGTCTTTATCATGTATTATTTATTAATGTTGGTGTTGGGGATTAAACCCTGGGATTGCACATTTATCTACATCCCCATCCCGCTATTATTCTCTTTATTTTGGGACAGCGTCTTGCTAAGTTGCTTAGCCTGGGCTTGAACCTGTAATCTTTATGTCTCAGCCACCCTCAGTGTTAGGGTGTCCTACAATTTGCATTTTGAGTTACAGCAGAATTTTTTTTCTAGTACAAGTTTCTTATTCTTTCACAGATTCAAATATAAGGTTCATTCTTATGGTAGGGTGTGGTAACTTTTTTAAGTTTAGAAACTTTGACCTTTCAATTTAAAAAGGACATACATTTATTTCTTCTACTTTACCATCCCTACTGTTGTGGTTTGGCCCCCTTATTAAGTATGGTAAGGTTTACTTGCACACAAGAACTAGGATTTCCTGACAGTTGGTTGGATAAGTGAGACAGCTCCTAATGACTGAGAGGCAATAGCATTGGTAGCACGGATATCCTGGACAGAGGGATAGTTGATTCATGTTACTGATGTATGACATGTTTTATTATACTATATAGAATAGCATGTCATCTAAAATTTATGAATTCTTTATTTTTGGAATTTTCCATATGACTTTGGGTAACTGAAATCATGGAGAGTAAAACTGCAGATAAGGGGAGTTACTGCATTAACTTCTATCTTTGTTTCTGACCTATCTTTTGACTTTTTTTGTGTGTTTTTGGGACAGGGTCTTGCTATGCAGTTCAGGCTGGCTTTGAGCACACTTTTGTAGCCCAAGCTGGTCTCAAACTTGCCTCAGCTTCCCCAATGCTGGGATTACAGGCATGCGCCACCACACCCATTTGTCTTGTGACTTTAGTAGAGTTATTTTAATTTTTTTGGTATATGTTTCAGTTACTGTATAGTGGTTTCTTGGTAGCACAGAATAAAATTGGAAGAATGGTGCCAAAACCAGCTGTTTTGGGGAGTACTTCTTAAATATTGAAAGTATAGGGGATTAACTGACCTTTCACTGTGGATTCCGATACAGTCTTACCCCACAATTAACTTTGAATTGCATTTGTATTTTGCCTTCTTATTTTTATACTTAATCTAGTTATTCTTAGCTTTATTCTTCTTAAAATAAGACACCAAAATAATTGATTCTGTGATTTCATGCCTTCTCATAATTGTGAGAGTAGTATATCCCTGGAAATAAGAGAAGGAATACATGATAGCAACCTCTGTTTCACCTTTTATCTCTTTAAAATATGTTAGCTGCCCAAGTTTCCTACTGTTTTTGACCCTTTGTTTAATCAGTGTTATGTAACGTGTGTATGACGTTGATTATCAATTCACACTATGTAATATTTGGGTTATATGTTTTTGATTTTATCAACAGAAGTAAAAGTTGAGAACATTTTTTTCTATATTTCATTTTTACTTATGGGTATTTGGACTAGTTTATAAGACACATCTTTTATATTTTGATGGAGTTCTTGGTTCAGTATACTGTAACTATATCATTATTCTACTATTTTTCAAAAGTGCCAGAAGACTACATTATTGGGACTTTCCTTATATAAAATATAAAAGCATTGCTGTTATTTTTTAAATCACAGCCATATTTCTTTAAATTAAAGTCAGTTGCAAACAATAAGGCCAGAAACTTTACAAACATTTGTCTTGAATTTTTGTTTCTATTTTTATGGAAACCAGCTTTCCCCCATGATTATAAGATATATACAAAAATAAAGATATATATTGACTTACAAAATCAATTCATTCACAAAGGCTAGTTGTAATTCAAATTGGCTATAAGTCAAAACTATTTTTCCCATGAGAAATAATGGAAATGAAATAGCTATAATGCATTTTGAATACCTCAAAACACCCTTTAATTCAACTTTTCATAATAAAAAGATTGTATAATATATGTAATTTGCCAGAAACACCCATTGTTTTTTCTAGTGTATTCACCAAAAAGTTATAAAATATGCTTAGTTTATCAGAAAGAACAATTTTACATTGTACTCATTATTTAAATTGACATCTTTGTAGGAAGGGAAGATTCAGTGGAAGGTGGTTATTGTTTGGAAGTATAGCCCCCTTCCATAAGAAGATCAGGAATCTGGCTCTGTAGTGTCCTTTTTCTCCTTGAGAGAATCTGCAGCCCACTAGGAACTGCTTCTTGATCCATTTAAACTGTAGCTTTAGGACCGGCCAAATAGCTTAGCGGATTAAAGTGCCTACAAGGAAGCGCAGGGACTCAGATTCCATCCCTGGCCCTGCTAAGCTGGCCCCACCACCAGGGCACACTGAGATGGTAATTGAGAATGGGTGTAGTGGTGCATGGTTATAATCCTAGCACTTGAGAGGCTGTAAACAGGAGAATCACCACCAGTCTGATCTAGTAGTGAGACCCTGAATACCCTGTAGACCCTTGCCTAAAATATAGAAAACAACGATACAAAAAACCACCCAAAAAACCCGTGTAGTTTTAAGGCCCAGTGAGATAGCTTAGTGGAGTAATCCCTTAGGCAAAGGCAGGGAAGGGGGAATCCCCTGGTACAGCAAGCATGTCACGCTGGCAACTAAGTCTTGGTGTGTTGGTGCATTTCTGTAACCCCAGTGCTGGGAAGGCTGAAAACAGGAGGATCACTATGGGTTTCAACTGTGTAGTGAGACACTGCAAATACATAAAATTAAAAAAAAATTAGATGCTAGTTTTGTAAATGTTGATTGGCATGGGTTTAATTTTAGCCTTTTACATATGGGAAGCTAGTTTTTTCCAGCACCACTTAATTAAAGAGTTTATCTGTCTTGCACTGAATGTTTGATGTCTTTGTCAAAGATAAGGTGTTTTCATCTTCTAATCTGTGCCATTGATCCTCATGTCTGTTTTATTTTATTTTGCCAGTACAATGTTAATTTTTTTTTTTTTTTTTTTTTTTTTTTTTTTTTTTTTTTTTTTTTTTTTTTTTTTGTCTTTTTGAGACAGGGTCTCGCTATGCAGATGAGGTTGGCCTTGAGCTCACTTTTGTAGCCCAGGCTGGTCTCTAACTCGCACCAATCCTCCTGCTTCAGCCTCCCCAGTGCTGGGATTACAGGCGTGAGCCACCACGCCTGGTTACAATGTTAATTTTTATCACAGTAGCTTTATAGTACAGTTTCAAGCCAGGGATTGTGATGCCTCCTGCCTTTTCTTTGTTGCTCAGGATTGCTTTTGCAAAAAGTAATATTTTCTAGGTTACTTTTGATTCCAGATGAATTTTAGGAATGTTTTCTTCAGATCTATGAGGTATACTAATTGGTTTTTTGGGGACTGCATTGAATCTGTATAACAATTTTGGGAGTATGTCCGTTTTCACAACATTAGTTCTTCCTACCCAGGAGCAAAGAATATCTTTCCTTGTGTTTGAATCTTCTTCTGTCTCTTCTCAGAGTAGTAAAACTTTCACTGTATAAATCTTTTATTTTATTGTGAGATCGATTACTAAGTATTTCATTTTTGGAGGTGTTATTGTGAAAGGCCTGGTTGGCCAAATTTTTCTCTCGGTTTGTTTGTTGTTTGCATGTAGAAGTGCTATAAATTTTTTAATGTTGACTCTGTATCTTGCCATGTTACTGAATTTGGTTATTAAATCTGCAAGTCTCTTGGAGCTTTTGGGGTCTTCTATGTAGAGTATCATGTCATCTGCAGATAATGATAATTTCACTTCTTCCTTTCCTATCCTTATTCCTTTATCTCTCTTTTGTGTCATTGTTCTGGCTAATGTTTCCAGAACTATATTGAATAGTAGCAATTGGGATACTTTTGTCCTGATTTTAAACTCCAGGCTTTCAGTTTTTGTCTATTGAGTATGATGTTGGCTTTTCGTTTGTCATAGATGGGTTTTATCAGGTTGGATCATCTGTTCTGATTTCCTGTAGGCTTTTTATTCTGATTGAGTGTTGAACTTTGTAAAAAGCTTTATCTGCATCATTGAGTTGATCATGTGATTTTTGTCTTTGACTCTGTTGATGTGGTTTATTAACATTTATGGATTTTTGTATATTGACCCATCCTTGCATTCCTGGGATGAATACCACTTGGTCATGATGTATATAATGTTCTTGACGATTTGCTGCATTTTGTTTACTAATATTTTGTTCAGGATTTTTGCATCTATATTCCTTAGGTAGATTGGATTGTAGTTCTTTTCTTTGGTTGGTCTTTCTCTGGTTTTGGTACCAGAGTAATAGTTACCTCCAGGAATGAGTTTGGGAGAATTGCTTGTCTTTCAGTTTCATTGAAGAGTTTGAGAAGAGTTAGCCTTAAATCTTTAAATTTCTTATAATATTAAGCTGGGAATCCTTCTGGCACCTGGGCTTTTCTTTGTTGGTAGGTTTTTGTTTACCTTTTCAATTCCATTGACTGATACTGGGTTATTCAGAATTTTTCTTCTTTCTTGATTCAGCTTTGGTAGTTTTATATAGAAATTTGTCCATTTCTGCTGTGTTTTCTATCCTTTGAGAGTTAAAGTTTGGAAATTGGCATTGAATTTCTATAGGGTCTGTAGTGATTTTTCCTTTGCATTCCTTATTGCATAAATTTGAATTTTTTCTTTCCTTTTTTGATGTTGGCAAGAGGTTTATCAATTTTATTTATTCTTTCAAAGAACTACCTCTCTGATTCATTAATTATTTGTATTGTTTTCTTCATCTCTATTGTATTTATTTCTCATCCGATCTTTATAATTTCCTGCTTTCTTTGGGTTTTGGGCTTGATTTCTTCTTCTTTTTCTAGGAGTTTGAGGTGCACCATAGAATTGTTTATTTGGGACTCATTTTGTTTTCACAATGTGAGAATTTACCCCTGTAAAATTTCCTCTTAAGACAGCTTTCATTGCATGCCACAGGTTCTAGTAAGTTATATGTGCATTTTCCTTTGATTGTGAATATTGTTTAATTTCTTTTATTTCATCTGTGATATATTTCACCATTGATCAGGAGGGTGTTATTTAATTTCCATGTGTTTATGGAGTTTTTGCTATTTGTTTTGTCAATAATTTCCAGTTTAATTGCACTGTGGTTAGATAATATGAATGGGATAATTTCAGTTTTGCATGCTTGTGTGATAGTGTATGGTCTATTTTGGGTACTGTCCTGTGTGTAGCTGAGAATATTCTGATGCTGTGGAGTGGAACACTCTGTAAAGGTCTATTAAGTCCATTTCTGCATAAGTTTGGGATATATATATACATATATATATATATATATATGTATATATATATATATATATATATATATATAATTTTTTTCTGATTTATTGCTTAGTTGACATATCTTTGTATCAATGGGGTGTTAAAGTCCCCCATTACAATTGTGTTATGGCTTATTTGATTTTCCATGTCTGTTAAAATTTGTCTTATATGAGTGAGTGCTCCTACATTGGGTCCATATGTATTTATAATTGTTATCCCTTTCTTTAGCAGTTTTCCCCTGACGAGTATATGGTGATGTATGTATGTATGTATGTATGTATTTATTTATTTATCTCTTTTTATTCACCCTTGGTTTGAAGTTGACATTGTAAACAACCAGAACAGCTACCCTTGCTTTTTTCTCAGTTACCTTTGCATGGAGTATTGTTTTCCATCCTTTGAATTTCAGTCTATTGGTTTCTTTAGAGTTGAATAATGTTTTTTGTGTATAGCATATTGTTAGATTTTGTTTTTTGATCCACTCTGCTAGTCTACTTTTTTGATTGGTGCAATGAGAAAATTTATGTTAATGGTTATGATTTATGTTTATTGGCTTATCTTTGTTATGTTATTTTCCTGATGGGCATAGGTTCCATACTTTACCCTTTTGTTTAAGTGCTTGCTTTATTTAATGGTTCTTTTCTGTTGTTCTTGAAGTCCTGGTTGTGTTTGTGTTTGTCTTGAATATCTGTCAGTACTCTTTGTAAGGTTCATTTGGTAGTCATGAAGTTCTTAAGTTGCTCTTTGTCAAAAAAGTATCATATTTCTCCAGTAGATTTGATACTTAGTTTTTCAGGATACATCAGTCTGGGTTGGAAGTTGACTTCTTTCAGGATCTGAAATATCTCACTCGAAGCTCTTTTTGATTTGATGGTCTTTGTGGAGAAATCTGCTATAATGATCTTTCCATTATAGGTGATCTGTTTCTTCTAACAGCTTTTAACATTTTTGTCTTTTTATGAATTTCTGGGATCTTGATTATTATAAGTCTGTGTGTAGATTTATTTTGATTTTGACTAACTGGTGTTCTATGTATCTTACTTATCTGTATATCTGATTCTTTTCCTGTGGTTAGGAAATTTTCTGTTACTAGTACTGAAAAGTCATTTATGTCATTTGTGTTGACTCCTGCTGTGTCATTGATGCCCATTAGTCTTATATTATTTTTCTTTGCATCATCTTGCAATTGTTGCAGTATTAGCTCCTTATTTCTTGTTATTTTTAAGAGATCATTCCTTTCATCCTCACTAGCTGCAATGCTATCTTCAATGTCTGAAATTGTATCTTCAGTTTTGTTCAAGTGGTTTTACCAGCTTTTAGTGGAATTCTTAATGTCTTGGATATGTGTTTGAATCTGTTTCATGCATTCTATTTTTTTCCTGTATCGTTCATTCAGTGTTTCCATCATTTTCATATTCCCATTAAATTCTTTCATGATTGTTGTAATTTCTTTTTTTTTAACCTGAGATATTGTTTCTGATGCATTTTTTTCTATAGCCTGATAGAGTTGTTTCCTTACTTCCTTTGCTATCATTTTAGAAATTTGAGATGTGTTACTTCCATGTTGATCTACGACTTTGTTTTTTGTTCTTGTTTTGGATGGGCTGGATGGAAGTCTTGAGATTTTGGTCCTACCTTTTGACATTTTTAAAGCTCCTGGTATTTACCCTAACTCTGCACTGATGGTAGTAAGGTAGAGTAGGGTAGGGTAGGGTAGGGTAAGCAAGGCTCCTATGGCTGTGGGAGGGTAGAGGAGTCTTATCAAAGCTCCAGCTATGTAGGGTTCTGTGTGGTTTCTACCTTGGTGATGGAGAGGCAAGCCACAGCTCAAGAAGGATCTGATGGGAGTGAAAGCAGGTCAAAGCTCTGCAAGGCTCTCTCAATGACGGTTGTGGGACACAAGGTAGGGTTCACCAAGGCTCATACTACTGTTGGGATAGGCAACAGCAGCTCAGCAGAGTTTTGATGATGATGGGTTGGCAAGATAGCTCAATGGTCTAAAGTGCCTGCTTAGACAAGCTTAGGTAGGCACAGGGGACCACTGTCTGATCCCTGGCACCACATGCCATGCTAGCACTGCCCCCAGGACTGACTGAGCTGGCCAAACACACACACACACACACACACACACACACACACACACACGCATGCACGCACGCATGCACGCACACTCACACGCACGCACGCACACACACAAATAAGAATACAGAGCTATGGTGGTGGTGGGGGTAAGAGGTGGTGCAGAGCTCATGAGATCCCTGTAGCTGTCCTGGAAACACCTGACTTCTGTTGTAGTGGGAGATGTGGCTGCACAGGCAAGGGTGAGGGGGAGCAGGGTGGGAATCACCAAGTGCCTATAGCTGTGCTCTGTGTGTCTGGCTTCCAAGATGGGAGAAGTGGCCACAGCTCAATGGAGCTCCAGTGGGGTTGGTGGGGCAGATCTTACCAGGACCCCTTGGCTGTCCTGAGACTTCCTTCTTTCTAGGAAGGTGAGAGAAGTGTCTGCAGCTCAAGGGGCTGGGCTCACTAGGTTTCCATAGCTTACATCTGTGTGCCTGGCTTCAGGTCCCCACAGCTGTCTTCTGTGCGCCTGGCTTCTATGATGGTGGGAAATGAGGTCACAGCTTAGCCGACCTCTAGTGAGGCTGGCGATGGTGGTGGGAGAGGAGCAGGGCTCCCTAATTCTTTTTTCTTTTAAAGGTATATGTTGAATTTTAAATTAATGTTTTTATGTTTCATTTGTGTAATTTTTGTTTTTCCCCAATTCTAGAATAACTCTTCTTATAATAATTTCCTTGAAAAAGAATAAAAATAGTTGTAGTATCTGTCTTTATGAAAGAAAATCTGCAGTCTTCATGAGTATTTTCTGCTTGTGTAAAGTAAGGAATTGAATTGGAGTTGCTGAGATAGCAGCACTAACAATGGCCAAGTTGGTTGATTAAAAATGACCTAAAGAAACAAATACCTTATAAATTCATACTGAGTGGTCATATCTGTTTCTGTAGTGATTTCACGGAACAAAAGTGTAACTCAGAAAGAACATAGCCTTCACAAATACATTTCCAAAGAAACTGTTATAACTGACAGCAATATATAAGAAGTCACAATACAATTTCCATTTGTAGTAACAAAGAGGTAGGTTATTGTAAATACACTTCTGCTTCAGATAAGTAAAAGTATTAGCTAAAATGTTAAGGACATCAAGTTAAAAACAATGAACAATGGATATGAGAGATAGTAATGCAGATATAATAACCTGATTAAATTATACTGAATTTGGTATATAAAACATAATCGCCTAATTTCTTTGACTCTGTCTGATGGAAAATTATGTGTTTGTATGTTTCTTGAGGCCTTGCATGAAAGTTCCTCCAGAATTTTGATCTTCTTGATGGAAGGATCTTGTTTCATAACTTTTCTCATTCTGAATGTTCTCTCCCCAGCAAATTCTAAGTAATAAGTTTTGTAGCGGTGTGATGGTGTATATCTGTTTATAACTGACAAAAGAAAGTCGGTCCCAGCTGAGGTCAGAGAAAGACAAGTTCAAGTCTGCCCTGAGCAATTTGGTGGTTTAGTGAGACCCTGTCTGTGTATTAAAAAAAAAAAAAAAAAGATAGATACTGATCATTAAGTAAGAAAACACACTGAGATGTTGAATTCTGATTTTGTAATCATTAAAACCTCTTGACGTGTTTGTCTTCTATCCCCCTTACCACTTAGTAGTTCCTCTTTCATCCATGTCAGGGAAATGAAATGGATATGTTACAGCTTGAAAATTCCAGATATCATTGAATTGAGTGATTTTCTTATAAATATACTTTGTTCTTTTAAAAAATACAGTTAAAAAATTCAAGTGCTAGCATCACTTAAAAAAATTAGTACAGATTTGCAATATACAATGACTCAGGTGGGGAATTTACCTCAGAGGTACAACATTTGCCTGGCAAATTCAATTCTTGCTACCCCCCAAAAAGGAAATTTCTAAAAATTGATTAATTTATTATGGGGAGTTATATGTATATAACATATCTCAAGTCTTTCTGTTTCCTTCCTTTCCTCTCTAGAATTCTCTGTCTCTGGATACACTTTCCACTGCAAAAGATCTTTATTTTTTTTTATCATTTTTCATTTAAAAAATTATTTCTACTTAGGGTACCTCATAAAAGAGAAACTATGTGATAGTTAAGCTTGTGTGCCTAACTTATATTGCTGAACATTAGAGTCTCAAGGTCCATTCATTTTTGTACAAATGACCCAAATATTCTTTGTGCCAGAGAAGTACTTCGTTGTGTATAATCCCATATTTTCTTTATCCACTCATCTGTTGATTGATATGTGAGTTGTTTCCAAGATTTAGCTATTATGAATTATGCTGCTATAAACATGGATGTGTATGTATCACTATAATATATTGGTAATAGCTGGGCTAATAGAATTTCTAAGTTTTATTGTGGAATCTTTCTACTGATTTCTATAGTGGAGTGGTAATAATAGTTTGCATTATCATTAATAATGTAGAAACAGGCATCATTTATATAATGTTTGGAATGTATGTATGCATTACCAGAGGAAAAAATCCATAACTTAGTCATGCTTAAACAAATATGGGCTTTATTTTTCTCTTGTAATGGGAAGTGTGAAGGTAGATCATCCAGAGCTGACAGAACTGCAAAATAATGCCAAGTGGACCCCAGATTTCTTTCATATCTTTGCTCAGAAATAGAAATGCAAAGGATTTTACCTCTTCTCATAGTTAAAAGTGATGGTTTTAACTCCAGTATTATGCTAAGAAATGGAAGGATGAGAAAAAAAGATCTATAGAATCTGAACTGAATCTTTGTATTTTTAAAGAGCATTCATAGAAACTTTAGCGAATTCTGTATTCATCTCTAGTGTTCTGCAAGATCTAACAACATTGAAATTCTGTTGGTATGAATTGGAAATGGTGATCTGGCTTGTTTAGGATGCTGTTTTTATAGATACCCCAAAGGAAAAGCAACAGAATTTTTTTTTTTTTTATCTAAAGAATAGTGATGTTCATTTTTCTTGGTGTACTAAAAGTTAATTATAACCATTATGTGAGACATTTAAAAATTACTTTTCTCTTTCCATGGGCTTTTGCTAGTGTATGGTATGTATATTTTATGGTATTTACTATTAATTTTCTCATACTGACTTTTATACTTAAGATGTTGGTTAATGACCTTTTAATGTATCATTAATATTGTTTTAAATATTTCTGAAGGATTCATAAAGTATATAATATAGGTACATCATAGTTTATGAACTCTTCTACTTCAAACTGGTTGCGCATTGGTTAGTTCAATCATTTATTTATGTAATTAATTTCACAGGAGCAATTTAAGATGAACAAAGTTTAAATGTAATGTGACGAGTTCTTATATACTTTTGTATTAATTCTACAATTATTTATATCTTACATTTACATTATCAGAAGTTAAAATTGCTGCTGGCACATAATTAAACTGTAGACGTATAATATTCTTATTCATTATTAATCTGTATATGGGATGGGAGTTGAGACTGGGCATGGTGGCTCATGCCTGTAATCCCACCTCTTGGGAGGCTGTAAACGGGTGGATCACTTAAGAGTCCAATCTAGTAGTGCTAGTAGTGCTACCCTAAACACCCTGTAGACTCTTCCCCTAAAATATGGAAAAAAAAAAAAAAGGTATTTGTCCTACAGAAATTATCTAAGTTTTTTCCCCCAGTTAGTATTTGCTAATTTGAATAACTAGGCTATGTGTAGGGTCATGTCCTTTAGTTGTTCTGATTTTGAATAACATATTTCTATGTTTTATCATGGCTAATAAATTTCGATTGATCATGCAGCTGGGCTTTGCAGTGTAAGCACTGTGAGACCCTAGGTTTCCATTCATTTTCTGATTCTGTTCCTATCTTCTTACATGTTATATACATAGTTACAGATCTATAGATGGAGATGGAAACTATGGTGGCAATTGACAGGTCAGAATAGTTACCTTTGTATATAAGTCTTCTCTCCATTCTGATTAACTACCTACAACAGCCTAAGGGCTAGTATTAAAATTTTGTTTGTTCTTGTTCTAATGGTGTTCCTTTATGGTAGATGGACTCTTCCTACTGGTGATTTAGTGTTTGTGTATGTCCATTATTGCTAATATTGAGCTCATATCCCTTTTTGTGTTTGTTCTTCATATTTCTCTCCCCAATTCATATCTCTTCTACATTTTTAAGGAGTCATTTTTGTTCCCTTTGCTATTATTTTTATTGTTGTTATTGGTATGGTGAGAGCAAGTGTCCTGGTGATCTTCTACAGCATAACTAAAATAGAAATGCCACTGTCATCTTTGAACTTAACTTTTGAAAGTTTATTTTAGCTGTTACATTTATTGTGGAAATGTTAACACAAAGGGCAGCACCAATCTGTGTCTGCTGTGTATATACAAACAATAAAAAGTAATAAAAATATTTAATTCAGTAATGATTATATTCATATGTGATTATTTCCAGAAGAAATGAAATTAAAGTTGGCAGGAAGACTTAGTTTTCTATGAGTATTAAAACTGAGAGATACAATGATCATTTAAATGACTCAGTCATTTTTAAGTTCTATGATTTTTCAGCATTAAGCCGTAGGCCATTTTGAAACTTAACTATTTTTACTACTTTGTTCTTTATTGTGTTTTTTAAAAATTTGCTTCCTTGATGTTTTCTTTTTTTTTTAGAACTGGGATTGAACTCAGGCCCTTGCGCTTTCCAGGCAAGCACGTATTCTAGCGATGGTTTTTCAGGTTCCTTGAAGCTTTGTGTTTTTGTGTGTTGTATGTTACTTTTTTATTCTTGGAAATAAACAGCTTAAAAGTTCAGGGAGAGAACTATTAGAATATGGTTTGTTGGGGCCTGGCAGGATGGCTCAGTGATCTAAAGCGCCTGCTTGGGAAAGCTTGGGTGGCTTCAGGGACCGCGGTTCTATCCCTGGCACCACATGCTGCGCCAGCCCTGCCTTCTGGGCGGGCTGAGCTGGCCATAAAAATGAGTGAATAAACAAATAAAGATTCTGAAACAAGAAAAAAATAAATAAATAAAGTAAAAAATTCTTTTAAAAAAAGAAGATGATTTGTTGTATTCTGTCTTTATTTAAAAATACATTATATATTTGAGTCTAAAGCTTTTTTTTTTTTTTTTTTTTGGATACAGGTCTCACTATGTAGTGGCTAGCCTCAGACTCAATATGTAGCAATCCAGGCTGTCCTGAAACTTGGGGTGATCCTCCTGCATCAGCCTCCTGAATGCTGGGATTACCAGTGTGTATCACCATGCCCAGCTGGGTCAATACGTTTTTGTTTAATTCATTTAAGCTTGTTATCTTTACTTTTTCTTAGTTGTGAATTTATAAAGCCATCTTATCTTCAAGTAATATCCCACTTTTTGGTCAAATTTCTGATAGTGTTCTTTTTAAAATTTATTTATTTTTTACTTATTTATTTTTTGTGGCTGGCTTGGTCCACCCAGAGGGAGGGGCTGGTGCTGCTTTCAACTGCAGCCCCTTCCTGCTTGCCTAAGCTTCCCTAAGATTGCCTAAACAGGCACTTTAGACCCTGGAGCTATCTTGCTGGCCCTTTGATAGCGTTCTTAGTGTCTGCTCACTATGCAAGTAATTTTCTTTCAATTTGGTGTGACACTCACACAGTTTTCATTTTGTCATTCAAAAGATTATGAAAATTTGGTGCTGACTAATTACCACCCAGTAGAAAATTTTACTAAGTTCCTATACGATACCTGTGACATTTCAGTAAATGTGTATGTCTTGCCAGCTGGAGCCCATATTTTCTTTTTTTTTTTTTTTTTTTTTTTTTTTTTTTTTTTTTGTCTTTTTGAGACAGGGTCTCAGTATGCAGTTCAGGCTGGCCTTGAGCTCACTTTTGTAGCCCAGGCTGGTCTCGAACTCACACCGATCCTCCTGCCTCAGCCTCCCGAGTGCTGGAATTACAGGCGTGCGCCACCACGCCCGGCTGGAGCCCATATTTTCTTAATTTGTCATATTAAATAAAATTAAATATTTGAGTTTATAAGATGTAAAAACCTTATAAACTGTATTTGTATATGAAGACAACTTAGACTTGTCATATTATTATTTGCCCAATTAACATTTTAACTTCATTAAAACAGGACTCATTTTCTGTATATGGATGAAGAAATATGACTGCCCTGAGTTATATTCTGGACTCTAGGTTATGTGATATGCTTTTCAAAGCATATTTATATAGACTAGGATTAAGCATTATATAGCATTTATATAATACTTATTAATGTGTGTATATGAGATATTGAGATCAAGATGTGTCAGAGCCCCTCAATATAGGAAAGTAACTTGAAATACAGTTAGATTTAGTTAAGTTTAACTCTGAGAAATAGATTTTTTAGAACTTGTTTTCTTTTTTTTCCTTGTTTTATTCTCCTTGCGTCCCATTTCTTCAGCTTAATGATCGAGTTTATGAGAATGTGTGCTTACAATGCCATGAGTTTGGCAAATAAACCATTTTGCAAAAATAAATTTCTTGCTTGATTACACTGCATTGCGTTAGCCATAAGTGTGTAATTGTTAAGATTGACACTTGGGGTAGCTGTTTGTTAAATCTTGATATTAGATTAAAAGATATGGTTATACTCTATGGCTTGGGTAAGTGATTAAATCTTCTAAATTTTACATTAGGATGATTACTAATATCTGGATTCTTTTCTGTTAGTTTTCACTAATATAGAGTTATATTTACTAATAATAGAGTTTACTTCATGGGCCTATACAAAGCTGTGTGTGTATAAGTATGTATGTATTGTTATACATACATAATATATAAATATTTGTGGATATATATCTTTTTATCTTAACACATTGGAAGATTTAACTTCAGATGAAGTTGAACTTCATTTAAAAAGATGATGAGTGCAGATTTCTTTAACTAAGTTGAAGATGACAGCAACTTTTTAGCATATATATTCAAGCGCACTTAAAAGACAACTTTAGGAATCTTTATTTAGTTCTCTGTTTAATCCTTCTAATGGCCTGTAGAGGGCATTACATGTATATTAAATATTGCTTTGTCTTTTAAGTTTTTAGGTATTTAGTCATTTTGTCCACAGTCATATAAGGTGAAATACATTCTTTTTTTTTTTTTTTTTAAGAATTTTTAAATTTTATTTATTTTTTTTTTCTTGTTTCAGAACCTTTGTTTGTTTATTCACTCTTTTTTATGGCTGGCTCAGCATGTGGTGCCAGGTATCGAACCGTGGTCCCTGAAGCCGCCCAAGCTTTCGCAATAGGCGCTTTAGACCACTGAGTTGTCCTGCTGGGCCCCGTGAAATATATTCTGAGTTATTCAAGTATTCAATGATCTCCATCAACACCAAAATTGTTATCTTTAATGAATCTGAGTTAAAAAGATAGTTATAGATGTAATATCTAATTACAATCCATTTGTAATCCAATTACAGTGAATTTCTTCTACTCTTTGATAAGGTAACATGGGCCAAGCCAAGTATCATGGCTGTATCCATAGTCCCAGTACTTGAGAAGCTGATGTGGGAGGATAACTTGAGACAAGGCACTTGAGGTCATCCTAGGTAGCATAGTAAGTTAGGGAGACTTTGTCTTTAGAAACAAAACACACACACACACACATGCACACCTAGACTGAGAATTAAATACTTTTAATATAAAGTAGTTGGGGAGTCAGAGATAGCTCAGTGAAATAAGTGCTTGCCTGGCAAGCACAGGCTCCTGAATTCAATTCCCGGTAATAATAATAATAATAATAGTAATAGTAATGATAGTAATAATAATAATAATGTAAAGCAGTTGAGATATGCTTAGTAAGATAAATGTATTTATTATGCATTAGGGTTATAGTTTTAAAGGTTAGAGGTGTTGCTACTGTCATTAGTTTTTCTTTAAACGTTGGTTCTTCTCTGGTTTGCATCCTGCACTGACTTACAGCATTTCTCTAAAGTTTAATTTCTTCTTCTTTAGTCAGACTAACTAAAGTATGTATCTTAAAGAGGTGCTTGAGATTTAAATTATCTAAATCATGTGGTTAGTGTAGTACATGGTACGTAAAGAATATTCAGAAACTATTACGATTATTATTATGATGGTGATATTTCCTTTTGTGATTACAGACTGAAAAAGGATTATGTTTTAAGAGTGAAATGAAATTTTCAAAGTCTCTATGAGGAATCTGAAACCAAAATTTATGCACCTTTTTTGGTTCAAAACTATGAATAATATAAACTCAGGAAAAGAATCTCCAGGCATCTCAGATTTATTTCAGTGCCACTGGTTTTTCATTTTGTATTATGCTTTTTTCTAAGGTGGTTAAGGCCACTAAATCATTTAGGGAATCTAGAAGATGAGTATGACAGAGACTTCCATTAGCATCAAGTGCCCAGGGACTAGTAATAAATCTAAGATGATTTTTCTTTCTGGCACAGTAAATAATCATTCAGAAACTATTCTGTTGGAATGTATAAATGAAAAAAAAATTCTAACACATCAAGATCACAGCTCTTTTATTAAAAGAAGAGGACCATAGGGGAAAAATGTGGTGGGTAGGGGAAAAATGTGGTGGGTAGGGGAAGCCCTCGGAAAGTTGTTAACTTGGATAAGGGAAATACCAGTATATTTGTGGTCTTTCAGAAACAAAAACCTCATCTTTTTGCAGAGAGCTTAGGGTTTGAGCCAAAATTTAAAGTGACCTTCCTGGCTGGCTGGCTGAGCCTCTAGTTTCCTAGGCAGAGTCTGTCAGTTTTGCTTCAGTGCCTGACAGTGGGCAGCAGATCACTTAGCAGTGGGAAGTAAGGAAATGATGGTTGAAATAAGGAATGACTGTTATTTCTCACCAGCAGATAGGTACACAGTGCTTGCTGAAATGATTCAGCAGTTTTAAGTTCAGAGCTGTGAGACTGTGAGTTACACATAGGGAACACAGAACCCAAGAGAATCAACTCCTTTAGAATACTTTTGAGATTGCTGTATTCCCTTCGCCTTAAACATAAATGAATATGGGACTATAGGCTTTTTCTTCTTTTTCTCTTTATTTCTAACCTCAGAGTTCTCTCTCTTTCTCTCTCTCTCTCTCTCTCTCTCTTTTTTTTTTTTTTTTTCTTTCACTATTTGTAATAGTGTTCTAGATAGCAGCAGGTAAAATTTTTCAGGCGCTGGAGAGGCAGGGTAGAGGAAGGAAGGTGTTTGATCTATCCCATCAGTGTTTAAGGTACTTCCATCCTTTAAAACTGACAAGATTCTATTCCACTCTCACTCTGTGGAAAAAAACAGGCCTCTTGTCTGGCTCTTTTTGTTTTAATGATTTCCATGAAAGGGCTTTTACCCAGGCTCTGACATGACTGTCAGAACACACATTTAAATGCAAGACTGCTTAAAAGGCTATTGATATTCCCCAGTGGAAAAGAAAGTGCTTTAAAAAAATCCATCTGTCCATACACAAGTTAACCCTGACTATTTTCATTCTTTTTTCCTCTATCCCCTCCCTACTGCTGCCCCATCCTCCCTCCCTCATCCTGTCCTCTGTACGTGTTCTTTTTGTCTTTGTCTCCCTTCCCCCAATCAAAGATTCAGGTTTAAGCAAGATCCATGGTCCAGCAAGATTTGTATCTATATCTCCCAGAAGCTGTTATTTTTATACATTGATGGCTATCACTAATACAGGTCAAATATAAGAGTAGGGAAGAAGATGTTTAATTTTGATTGAAAGCTGCTATTTAGACTCATCAGACTGCTTCTTTTGAGTCTAGGGATTATTTGTCTATGTAGTAGGTATGTTAGCAGTGGTAATTGTCAGAGTAAGAATTGGAGTATTTATTGTGAAAATAATAGTAGGTTTGAGTGTTGATGAGACTTAAAGTTCATGGAGATTACTGTATTAGTCTGTTATAATAGATTATGAATTAAATGGATAGAATTTTAAGTAACTGATAGGTATGTGAATATGGAGCTGTCAGCATGGTTGGGCTGCTCTGTTGGTGAGAGAATGTTATATATTAGCCATTAACTACATTAGCCAGTGTTCATTATTGCTGTCCTCTTCTTACATTTTATTTAACAGGCAAGAGATGTAAGTAGTAAAATCCATAATAAGGAAAAAATTTTGCTAAGAATTAAATTCATTCCTAAAGAAAGTCTTATAACTACCCTGAACTTATCTACCATACTCATACTACCTGAATTCACCAAGACAGTCATGATGACTTAAAAATACTTATAATCCTCTCAAGTCCTAATTGCTTTCTCTGGAGAGACTTCTTCAGACTTTTCTCATGTTACTCAATTCCTCAAATTCATATTTATTCTCTATTTTAGCAGATAGTCTTTTTTATCTCATTAGGTAGAAATTTGTAAGTGATGTTGGCCATTTAAAATAACTTTCTCAGATTTCTAATTTTCTATTTCTAGGTCATCATCTATGTTTACTATTTTAGAGACAGAAGTACTTGGGTACTTGGCTTTTTTTTTTTTTTTTTTTTAACTTTTTATTTATTTGTGTTATGGCTGGTTCAGCCTGCCCTGGGGCTGGGGCTGGTGCAGCATGTGGTGCTGGGGATCGAACCGCGGTCCCTACAGTTGCTTAAGCAGGCACTTTAGACCATTGAGCCATCTCGCCAGCCCTTGGCTTTTTAAATGAAGTTCGTAACTATAAACTGGAATCAGTTTCTTTCAGAATTTCTGAAACTTTAGTTCTTGAGTGATGATCTGTCTTATATTTTCAGTCTTTTGAATTGATTTTCTATTCTTTGCTAAAAGTTGGTCTTATGCTTTAAAATAATGAAACAATAAAATAAATTCTTATAGCAACATATTCTTTTAATATGAAACTTTAGTTTTATAGTAAAAAAATTCTTTGCCAGTCAGACCATGATATTTTTATTGAGGCTTTGTATGTACTCAACAGTTTATGTATGTTTCAGCCATTATTGTAATAATCAGTGTATGTTTTAACCTGGTGAAGAGTATGCCAAGTTATAATTCATGGGATAGAAGATGTTTTTGTTTTGAATGTTTGTTTTACCTACACCAGCATTGATATGTTGAAATTTTAACCCCCAAGGTGGTGTATTACAAGGTGGAACTTTTAGGAGGTGATGCCATCAAGGGACTGAAACATTCATGAGTGGGATTAGTAACCTTAGAAAAGAAGCCCAAGAGAGACTGTGTTCCCCTTTCTTTCATGTGAGGACACAGCAACAAAGTGTCCTCTTGGAACCGGAAAGCTGTCCTGGTTGTGTCATGTTAACTTTGGGCTTCCCAATGTCTGGAATTGTGAAAAATAACATTTTTTTTTGTGAACAACCTAGTTGATAGTATTTTGTTTCAACAGTCTTTAACAGACTAGCACAGTTGTTTTAGTAGAGATATTATGACAATTTATGTTGGCATTCACAATGTATACTCATCTCTTTACTCTTATTTTCTTTTCACTGATACCTGAATCTTTCAATGAAGAATAAAGAAAGAATGGCCCTATACTACTGAACATCCTTCTTCTTCTTCTTCTTCTTCTTCTTCTTCTTCTTCTTCTTCTTCTTCTTCTTCTTCTTCTTCTTCTTCTTCTTCTTCTTCTTCTTCTTCTTCTTCTTCTTCTTCTTCTTCCTCTTCCTCTTCCTCTTCCTCTTCCTCTTCCTCTTCCTCTTCCTCTTTTTTTTTTTTTTTTTGTGGGGGGTGGTGCAACCCACACCCAGAGTGAACTTTCCCAGTATACATGTCTGAAACTGTGCTAAACTAATCAGTGGACTAATTTAAGTGCCATACTCCCTTATACCCAGCATCAAACAGCAATAACAACAACAAAACAAACAAATAAGCAAATAACCCACAAGTCCCTTCCCGCCCAAACAAAACAAAAAACTGCAGTATCATACATCCTAGATCCAGCCAGCTCAAAAAGCCCTACCTATATACAGATGAGGCTTTGGAGGGACGTCAGATACAAGCCATAACACACATATATATCTTTGTCTCTGTCTCTGTCTCTGACTCTGTCTCTCCTTATTTCTTTCCCTCCTTCATGATAGGGATTGAATCAAGGGCATTGCACATGTTAAGCACATACTTTATCAGTGACTATATGCCCACCTCCTCCTCTATTGTTAATATTTTGTATTAGTAAGGATATTTGTTAGAATTGCTAAACCAATACTGGCATATTAATTATTATTAGTAATAGAAGTTCATGCCTTATATTTAGGTTTGAACGTGCTGTATAGTTTGTGGGTTTTCAGATAGGATCAGATGTGTTTGCTGGTCTTCCTTTATCCTCTATTTTGTTGCATTTATCTACATTTCTGTAATTATACCAGCATATAACACCCTTCTGTTATTGTAGTTTTGCAGTATATTCCAAATTCAAGTTTTGTCAAATCTCCAACTTTATTCTGTAAAATTACTTTGATCTGTATTTCTATTCAGATAACCATGCTACCTACAAATGAAGACTATATTCTATCTCCTTAAAAAATTCTCATTTTTGTCTTCTTCTCTCACTGTAACATTTAGTGCAGTATGGTATAGGAGTGATGGGGATTTCTTTCTTTACCTTGTTCTCTGTCAACAAAGATAAGACTTTAGTTATTCACATTAAATGTGATGTTAGATATTTAGGTAGAAAACCATTTATCAGCTGGAAAATGTTCCTTCCAATCTGTAGCTTGGTCCATGTTTTTGTTTTGAAAGAGTGTTTTAAGTTTTTATTTTTTTAAGTATTAGCTACAGGGTTTCACTATGCAGCTAGGACTCATAGTTATCCTTCTATATCAGCCTCCCCAGTGCTGGGATTACAGTTTTGTACTGCCATGCCCCATCTGGGTGATTGGCTCAGGGTGCTGGGGGACGGGATCTGTGCAGCATGTGGTGCGGGGAATGTAACCCAGATCCCTGTCTGCTGAGTTATCTTGCTGGCCTTAATTTTTAAGTTTTTATTTTCTCTCTTTTTTTTTTTTGGTGGAACTGGGGATTGAACTCAGGAAGGTGAAAAACAAAAGGATAGGTGAGCTGATATGAAAGAGGTTGCATCTTCACTTTGTAAATACTTTCAGAGTAATCCTGTTTTTTAAAGAACAGTACTAATTCCTCTTAATAAATGTGCTATCTTTTAAAGGTGTTATTATCTGTCAATACATTTGCGTTATGAGCTAAAGTTTTAACATTGGGGCTTTGGGGAACACATTCATGCCATAGCAGTTGGTTAACTTTTAAATATGAACTTAAAATTGCATTCCTGAGCTAAGTGCTATCTGGTCATGAAATACTGAAATCACATACAAAAATAGCCAGTTGATTCAGTTTTCTGAGAGTATTACATACTTCAAACTCTGTTCAGAAAGGATATCTGCCTATGGTTTTATTTTCTTGGTTTTAGTATTAGGATAATACTGGCCATGGAAGTTATTTTTTAGTTTGTATTTTAGGGAAGGGCCTATGAGGTGTTCAGGGTCTTGCAACCAGATCTGACTTGTAGTAATCCGCCTGTTTACAGCCTCTCAAAAGCTGAGATTACAGGCATGCACCACCACTCCCAGTCTCAGTTGCCCTCTCAGCATACCCTAGGGGCTGGGTCGGCTTGGCAGACCTGGGGATCCAGCCCCAGGCCTCTGGGCCTGCTTGTAGGCACTTTAATCTGCTGAGCTATTTGGCCGGCCCCTGGCCAGGGAAATTAGTGTGTACAAGTACTTTTGTATTTTCTGAAAACATTATGTGGAATTGATTTTTTTCCCTTAAATATTTGATAGGTTTTATGGGTGAACTACTGATGCCTACAGTTTTGTTGAAAGATTTTTGTCTAGTTTATTTTTCTAAGGTGTGTAAGATTATGAAACAATATACCTCTTCTTGAATAAGCTTATATCTTCTGAGGAATTTTTACATTTCAACAAATCTGTTGAAGGCTTAGGCATGAAATTGCTTGTAATAAGTCTTTGAATCTATTAATGTGTGTTAGATTTGTAGTGATGTGCTTTTGCATTCTGAAAGTCTTTATGGAATACTCACAAATTTTGGAGCTGTTGTGTATATATCTCCTTTGTATATTTTTAAAACTCCTGTTGATATTTATTGAAAGTAATTTGAATTCGCATTGGTATTGGTTGTCTTAACTCCTCTTGTGGTTTGTTACTTTTGGCTGAGTCCTGGGCAAACAAAAGCTTTGTTTTTCTAGTCTTACAACACTTCTGACACCAAATGTATGGATTTTTCAAACCAAGTAATTCTGTACTTCTCTGGATGCCAATTGGATATCCTACAGTTCAATGCAATTCTGATGTTAACGGAGTTAGAACAGATATCATAGTTTAAAGTCTTACTTTTACAAGGCTGCCTCCCATATAGAAGCTAATTGCAGTGATTGTTTCCTCCAGTTATTCAGGTTTTTATTCAGCTTGGCTACCAAATGGAGGTTTTCATGACCTTGTCATGGTTCACAGAACTCACAGAAGCGCTTTACTCTGAGTAACACTGAGTAATGCAACACTCTTTTTTTTTTTTTTTTTTTTTTTTTGTCTTTTTGAGACAGGGTCTTGCTATGCAGTTGAAGCTGGCCTTGAGCTCACTTTTGTAGCCCAGGTTGGTCTTGAACTAGCACTAATCCTCCTGCCTCAGCCTCCCGAGTGCTGGGATTACAGGCATGAGCCACCACGCCCAGCTATGCTTTACTCTTTACTATTGCTATTTACAGCTTATCAGAAAGGATACAGTTTAGGAAAAGACAAATAGCAGATATACATAGGGAAAGGTCTGAAGAAGTTGAATAAAGGAGATTCTGTGCCCTTTCCTGTCATGTACCTTGATGTGATCACCAACTTAGAAGCTGTTTATGCCCTTTGAGTTAGAGGTTTTGTGGAGAGCTCCTTAGATAGGCATGATTAATTAAGACAATGGCAAATGATAACCAAATTGAGCTACTTCTGCCCAGACTTTCCTTTCTGTCCTCCCTGGATATCTGGGCCTAGGCATTGAAAATTCAAGACTTCTAATAATATGGTTAATTTCTGTGGTAACTAGTCTCCATTTTCCAGGTGTTATCTCATTAACACAGACTTAGGTAAAGTCAAAAGAACATTCTCTTAGCCTGATCATTTGAAAGTCCAAGAGTTTTACATCACTTTTGCCATAATTTGAAGACAGAAACACAGTGTTATAACAGATGATGATTCTGTCACTCCTATCATTCAGTAAATGATGAGGATTTTATAAACTTTGTGGCAGGCATTGGAGGTGAAGACTAAATATGTACTTACAGCATCATGCTATTGTCATTTCAGAATTGTTTTTAGAAAACACTTGAAGTCTAAGATGATGGTGTATTTTCTTGGAGAGGAGTCATGTTTTCTTTTATCAGATACCGGTAGAGTCAGTATTATTCTAGAATGCTGAGGGATGTTAATACTTTGTGATCACCCTAATTCAGTTAGTCTGAGTCCTTTCAAGGGCCTGTCTATTCCCAGTATATTCTTTCATTGAGTGTATCTGTTCAGATTCAAACCTAAAATGAGTGGTAGGTACAACACAGTCTTTCATCCCTGATGAAATAAGGTTTTTATTTCAGTTTTTAATCTTTTGGGATTGTTAAAATTTCATTGAACTCATCTGCAGTCCCTTCCTATTTTGGAAAGTGCCTAAAAGGAAGAATGACTATAAACATTGATTTCTTTTTCCTATGCCATTTACTTTTTTTGGATCTTGTCTCAATGAATTTTCACCTTCTTAGTTCTCTGATTTCTTTAGACAGATGACTTAACATTTTATGCATTTAAAAAAATCTAAATTACTTCGTCACCATTATTAGATGTAGATAGTCTTTTATAGTTGTTTATATTTAGATCTTAAATTATAGTGTATATATAAATTATATCTGTTTTTTTAAACTTGCCATAATATCAAGACCATTTCTCCGTGTAACTAAATATTCCAAGACATGTTTAGAAAAATTAATTATTTCTTCATAGTCATATTTCCTAATCTCTCATTATTTTCTTGATCAAGTTTCTAATTACACTCTCCTCTTTCATTTTCTTTGTACTTGCTACATAATAACATTTTGATTTTGAAGATTATTTATAGAATGTATTTATGAATGTACATTTGATGATTCCTAGTGGAATAAATGCCTGTTGTGATAGCAAAATTAAATTTTAGTGGGAAGATGAGTAGGAAGCTTTCTTGTCTTGAGAAACATATGACTTTTAAGTTAAAAGTAGAAACAAGCGTGTGTGATTTATAGTTTTACACTTAGCAGTAAGAGAATATGTATCCATCTGGTTTAGAAGGATTTTACAAGTTTCAAATGGGCCTTGTCCATAAGGCTTTCTTGCTGTCAGTTTTCATTAACTCTGTTCTGTTTTTTCTTTTCACAGAAAGCCTCATTTTTGTAGTGTTACTTTTAAAGAGTATTATGTCATTCATGAGGGTATTGTAAACAGTGTCTTAGAATTAGGGTCCCAGTTTATTAAAAGGATTTATAAAACACAGTAACAAAATCAGCAGTAAGTGGTAAAAAACTTAGACTGAACATTAGTTATCTTTCAGCTCTGCTTAATCACCATCACAAAGCAGCAACATAATTTGTTTTTCTTCCTAAAACAAACTTTGCCTAGCTTTTTTGGTACATTAGAGGAAGTCACTTATAGTCTAAGAAATTCAAATAACTTCATCGTATTAAACATTATACCCTGCTTCTCATTTTTTTGAGAGATATTTGTGTTAGTCTTTTACATGTTTTTATAAACTAGATCTTATTTGTAATGTTTGGTGTTTCACAGGTTGCTTTTCATTGCAATTTTTGCTTATCTTCTTTTCTGTGTCACTTTGTAAAGAGGTTGTAGGGCTATGTTATTTCTCCTCCCTGATACTCTTACTAGCTATCTATTATGGTTGTTTAGAACTCAATTTTGGTAGAAAATTTATTAATTTTTTTATTAGTACATGTTTGTAGTGCATAGTGATTACATTTGTTGTGGGGAGTTTGTACATGTACATAACACATCTTAGTTGTCTTTTATTGCCTCCTTCTCTTCCTATCCCTCCATCTCTTAGTCCCTTATCTGACAAAGGTCTATTTCCATTTTTTCTCTTTTTTTTTTGAATTGGCTCTTTTTTTAATAGAAGGATATCTCTATCTATCTATCTATCTATCTATGTATCTGTCATTGGCATATCATCTGTTTTAAGGTAAGAACAATTTCAAAGTAATGTAACAATGATTAGTACATTGTGTATTGTTATCTTTAAATTACTCAGAGTATAAGATACTGACATTTAACTGTCCAAAGAGTATTAGCACAAATGTTTCTTTTCAGTGAATAAAAGAAATTAGTCCTATGTCTATCTTTCATATCCACCCACCTAACTACCTACCTACCTGTCTACCTACCTGTCTACCTATCTATAGTGTATATATTTTTTCTATTCCTTTCCTTTTCTTGTTTTCCTCCATTCCCCACCTCAGTTTCTGTTTTCTGTTGAAGTTTCTCCTGTTTAACAACTCTTATTGTACATTTTGAATTTTACTTACTTTTTCAGATTTTCACATAAGAGAGATAAGATGATGTTCACATATGAGTGTTTGTTTTGTTTCAGTTATGAGTATGGCCTGTAGTTGCATGTATTACCTACAAAAGTCTCCACTATCCTTTGTGGCTGAGTAGTACACCATTGTATAAAAAGGTCCTGTCCTATCTTGTTAATCTTTTTTTTTTTTTTTTGTTAATCTGTTTTTTGGTTGATCACTTTTTGGGTTGTTTCTAAGATCTAGTTATTACAAACTATGCTGCTATACACATGAGTACACATATCTTACTGTGGGATGATGTTTTCAATTTTTCTGCCCAGCACCATTTATTAATGACACAATATTTCCTTCAGGGTATGTTTTTGGCTCAATTTGTTGAAGATCAACTAGTTAAATGTATTTTGAGGTTATTTTTGTTTCTTCTATTCAGTTCCACTGATCTATATTTCTGTTTCATGTCAGTATCATAGATTGTTCTTGTTTCTCTAGGACCAGAGGTGCATCATTATATTATATATTAGGGCTTGTTGTGTTGTTCTGATGTGGGCTTTAACAGCTATATAATTCCCTATAGAACTACTTTCATTATGCCCCTTAAGTTTTGGTATATGGCTTTATCATTTGATTCTGGGAATTGTCTTATTTCTTTCTTAATTTCTTCTGTGGTTCATTGATTAGTCCAGTGTGTGTAGTTTAATTTTTACACGTTTTCATAATTTCTGTTTATTTTGTGCTTTTATTTATAGTTGTACTGCAGTATGACCTGGTAATTGGTATGGTAAAATTTCAGTTTTTTTGCATTTATTTAACCATGCTTTACTTGCTGATATGTAGTTTGATTTGGAGAAAGTTCCATGTGTTGCTGAGAAGAATGTGTATTCTGTTGTTGGCTAAAGCACTCTATATATGCCTGTTAATTCCATTTGTTTGAATATTTGGTTTAACGCTGATATTTCTTTTTTGAGTTTTTTTTTTTTTAATTTTCAGATATGTCATCTCTGTGGCCTTTGATTTCCTCTAACTTGATGCTCCTAGATACTGTCTTTGTGGGAGTTGAGAATTTTTTTGGAACATTTTGTTACCCTGTTTTCTTGTAGTATTGTAGGCTTGAAGAATGATTATAGTCTCTTTAGTTAGTGCAGTGGTTCTCAACCTGTGAGTCACAACCCTGGCGGGGGTTGAACAACCAAAACCCAGGGGTGGCCTAAGCCATCAGAAAATGCATATTTCTGATGGCTTTTTAAACCCATGCTATGCCATGGTGAAATGTGATTTATTGGAATTAGTAATAAATATTTCTCAACATATAATTAAATTTTGTTTTTGTGATTAATCACTATGTTTAAATTATGTTTGATTTGTAGCTATGAGAATACATAATGCATATCAGGTATTTACATTCTGAATCATAACTGTAGCAAAATTACAGTTTTGAAGTAGCCACCAAAATTATTTTTTGGTGTGGGGTCACTGCAACTTGAACTGTATTGTAGGGTCATGGCATTAGAAAGGTTGAGAACCACTGAGTTAGTGTTTATTTTTCAGAAAGGTGTTCTAGAAGTAGCTAACCATTGGATCTTTTCTCTGCCCAGGGGTACAATCACTTTTCTGCTATTTGGGGCGGGGGGGGGGGGTTTGCATCTTATTTGATCCAGTGCCAAATTCTTTTGGAATTGTTGGCAGTATTGTCTACAATTCCTAGCTATTAAGATATTGGCATGGATAAAACCAACTGATAGCAACAATTTGACTAAATACATTGGCTAAAATAATAAAATCAACAACAGTAGCATCAAATGTAATCTGGACATTTATAACCTTATGAACCAATAATGTACCACCTCAACCATCGGAAAGAGATATAAAGTTATAATTTAAGCTGTAAGACAAAGCAAATATTCTACAGTAAATTTCTATTGAATAGAACTTTACTTTCAGTAACAGTATGATAATGTTCAAACCATAGTAAAATATATTTAACTATCTATAGATTCATAGAGTTTAATGGTTGTATTTGTAAGTACAGAGGTAGCAGGAAAGGGGAACCTGAATTAAAGAATAAAAGGAGATTAGTAGTTAAAGAATATGGGAAAACAGTAAAAAAGAGAGAGAGGGAGAGGGAAGAAGGGAGGGAGGGAGAGAGAGGGAGAGTGAGTGAGCTAATGAAACAGGTAAATATATGAGGGAGGGAGGGAGGGAGAGAGCCAGGAAAAGAGAGAGAGAGAGAGAGAGAGAGAGAGAGAGAGAGAGAGAGAGAGAGAGAGAGAGAGAGAGAGACCAACCTAATGATGCAGATAAATATATGGGAGATACATCTCCAAACACCTCTAAAAATAAAAGCAAACTTTCCAAACAACAACAACCTGAACAACAGCAAAAACTTCTCAAAACTCAATAAAGAAAGGAAACAGTGGGTCAGAAGAGGCTGAGGAGGAGGAGGAGGAGGCTGAGGATGGGGGTCAGAAGAGGCTGAGGAGGAGGAGGAGGAGGGGGAGGGGGAGG